>CAJQZN010040207.1:0-17282 GCA_907164685.1 Colias eurytheme
TATCACGTATTAATCGATCAATTTGTAAGAAACAATCGATGAATTTTATTCGAGTCACGTGTGGTCGCGTTTTAAGATTAAAAGTATCGATATATCGGATGCTTTATACAACACTGGCCGTGGCGGTAAAGTGCTATTATGTTTCGCTTTGTGACAATGATTGTGCCTTAACAAATAGGTGTTGGGGTTCGATTCCTAGTAATAGAGTTAATGATTTGAAAGGATCTGTCCTTTTAGATCAATAGGGATCTGTCTTATCTCGATTGTAGAGGGGTGAGTTATTTTGGTTTATAAACAATCAATTTGCTTTCAAGGGAGTAGTTACGAAATTATTGACTAAAAATATAAATTTAGGCTTTGAATAAGATGAATGATTTTTTTTAAGTTAAATGTCATCGAACAGTATCCGTTTAAAGTGTTACATACAACCTTACAAACATACAAGTGAAGCTAATAAAACCTATGTATGTATTTCTCAAAAACATACAGCAAACTACAACGCACTATCGTAGGTATAACCCAACCATGATCGGCCTCGGGCCTATTTAACACGGTCGGGTTATACCAACAATGCAATGACTATGTAGCGAAGAATTCCGCACATTCTCAATGCAAATTACGTAGGCTTGACAATTCTTTGTGTATTTCTATGCAAATTGAAAGAAATTCAATGTTATTCCATGATTAAGAGCAACTGGAGTTTTAGTCTACAATATTTAAAACTGTTTGATATTTAAATATTCTTTGTATGGTAAGTATTGCTATGCAATAGCTTTAAAAGTTACGCTTAGTAGCCGCGGAAGTGTCTTACCTTTTTATTTTTAGTGTAAAAAATTAAAATAAGTAGGTTTTATGAAGTCGAATGGTCGCAAATCGAACAACCAACAAATCGAAATTCCGAAAAATTTATCCAATAGTTATTGTTTATTTCGTATATTAAGACAGATGTACATATAAATAAGATTAAATATGTACATTGTACATACATAAATCTATTTGTAGGCAATATTATGACGAATACATTGCTTGTGGGCGGGATTTGTCACATAAATACGAGTGCTTTAATGAGTTTTAAATTAATAAATCATTCTGACCTTTTCATTGGATAGCGTACATGTTCATACGGTTTTATTATTTATCGATAAAGTTGTTAATTTTTTTTATATAATATGTTAAGAGTCGGCAAGTAATTGTTTTAGGGTTAATTAAGGGGATGAGATACTCTCATAATATTAGATAATACTATTACTATATGTTTTAGGCATGTGTTTGTATGTGTCACACAATGATGTATCAATAAAATGTCTTAATACAAAGCACGATTACGTGAGTCATCGCAGTACAAACAGTATCGATAAAAATCTAGCTGTTTTAAATAAAATACGACCATACCCATAGATAGGTACAGTGTTGCAATTCTCCTGACTCAAAAATCACGTAATAAATATATGTATCGATAATCGTTAGCTCAACAGATGAAGACTCTTATAATTATCGTGTAAGTTAGTGCTCGTGTTAATCGTACTGTGTTCTTCGTTCAAATCACAGATTTATCTGTTTTGACAGCCCTATAAACCAGCGCAAAAATTCACGATAACCACTAGTGTTGGTGTATCGATACTGCATTCTTGTTTTTGTCTCATTCTACCTCTCTCACCAAATATTGATAGAATTATGACAAAATATATATGTATCTTCAAGTCAAATAATTATTGTTGTGTTGTCAGCCCTATTAACCCTAGCAAGAAGTCACGATAAAAATACACCACTAGTGTTGGTGTATCGATACCGCATTCCTGTTTTTGCCGAGTGTCGCCGGGGCGCGATGTCCAAGATGTCCGATAGTGTAACTGGTATCAAGTTGCGATGTTAATCGCGTACAAGTGAAGAGATTTAATACTTATTTACACGGAAAGTGACGGGTTTAAAACGGGGTTTTTAGAGTATGGAGTACATGGAGGTCAGAGTGAGTTTTTAAGGGATATTTTGAGGATAAAATTGGGTAAAGTTTACTTATGAATAGATCAAAACATCGATTGAACATCGCTGCAACGGCCGAAATTCGGTCTGGTGAACAATTATTGTTCTAAATTCTGCCTAAATGTGATAAATATATGCAATCCTATATATTCAGGTACTTCCAGTTAAAAATTAAATAATTTCAGTAGAAATAACGAAATCCGTTTAAATGTATTTTCTAGTTTAAAAATGTCTAAGTATGAAAAATCGCATTTACTCATAATTTATACCACACATACATTTTCTTATAAACACGTATAGCATTGGCAGTTAATTAACCCTTGCAGATTTATTGCGATATCCCGCGATGGTGATAAAGACCAAATCGTACGGTTTAGGGTAAAAAAATAGTTTTATTACACATATTTTTTAAAGTACTTTGTGAATAAACCAATTCAGTTTTTTTAATAATATAGATTACCAGTAATTACTCAATTACCAGTAGGTATGGTATAAAAAATAAATAAATAGTTATATAAAATAATCATAATGGAACCCGGATCAACCAGCTAGCTTAGAAAAAAATGCCTTGCACCTACCCTTTAAAGTTAAGGCGGCATCACACGAGCATTAAGGCGGGCACACACAGACCCGTCTGATAATTAAAGAGGCCAACGGATGATAAATAATCAACTGTCGCGTTTTTACCGCACATGTCATTATCTCGACGGACTCTATCAGCCGTCACTCGATTAGGTACGAGTTTCCATGGAGCTGTTAATACCACCCTTGATGCATACTACTTAAATTACTTCATCTTTAAACTATCAGTATTTACGACGTACAGCATATATATTGCAGTTTTATTAAAGGGGATTAAAATATTGAACAACATAATTACTCGAGCTCTTCAGTCTATCATGTTCAAGCAGGTCAGAAATAAATACAAAACACATTTTAAATTCATTCTATTAAAAGACACTAACAATTTTATCAGCTCCATATGATATCCGTTGTTGAGACGACAGCGTAGCGCATACATAATCGAACGGAGCAACTTGATGAGGCGAGTGAGAGAGATTTTTTGTTAGCCATGAGAACGTAAACTAGTATGAAAAACTATACAAAACCTATAATTTTACTTGACGTTTAAGTGTCTGCTACCATATTAATACTAATCGACTTGTAGGTCAAATCGATCAATCGGTCGCATCTTCTCGATTATCCTCATGAAATGTATTGAATTAGTACGTCGATGATTTTTTAATTGATGTTGTTTGTTTGTGCACGCGATGTTTTTAGTTTTATATGTTGCTATTTTTTTAGATATACAGGGTGTCCCACTATTGGTATACCAAGCGCGAAGGGACTTGTAGTCTTGCATACACTGATCATGAAAAATTCTTAAACAACAAAATTACGTCAAAAAAAGTTTGCTAAATTTTTCCTGAAAATACATGTTTTCTTCTCTGGCTTCGCGCAGCCGGCATATATCTCTTCGCTAATGCGTGAGCATTTCGTCTATGAAAACATAATCTTAAACGATAGCTCACGTGCTGGTGGCAAAGCTGGGCGGGTTGCTTGTTATGGGTGGGTCATAGAGTTTTAAGACTTTGAAATTTGAAAAAAAAATGCGTTTGGAATTTTATAAGTATTTTTTACATACTCAGCGTATGCAAAACTATAACCTCCTTTGAGCTTAGTATACCAACAGTGGGACACCCTATATAGTTTAAAAGGTGTGAATGGCCGTATGGACAATTAATTAGGCTTAGTCGTTGGATGTATTCCAGTGAAACTGTCCTACTAAAATGCAATAGTAAGGAATATAGATTGCATTTTTTTAATACATTCAATAATAATTATATCATTTTGCTCGGTAATATCGTCATATTTATATCAGTCGATATATAAATAAATTGCTTCCTTTCATTGAAAAATTCAACCCAAATATTAAAAAATAACCTCATTTAAGAAACACAATTGAAAAACACCGCAACATTATAAATACACTCGGCAACATTAAATCATCACATTCGATTAAACATGTTCAAAAAAGATTCACGAACAAATATTAAGCAATAAACCATACGAAACACATAAATAAATATCGTAATCAACGCACTGTGCAAAAACAATAAATTGCATAGCGGTATCGCCATAAATATGAGCTTGATCAAATGACATATTGTAAAACGCCATCTATGGGAAGTTTTCACAAGATGTATCCATTAAGAGCTGTTGAAACCGCGAAAATAATTATTTTTTTTACGTTTTCGTTTTCATCGATAATTATAAACGCATTATATTGTGTACAAACAATATCGAACAGGTGGTTTTGAGTAATACAAATATCTGAACAGGAACTGTGTTGAACGTTAATTATGTGGGATAAAAAACTTTATGAGATGTTTTATTTCCTTATAAATAAATGTACAAAATAGCTGTGCCCCGCCATTTTTCCTGCAGTGCTCCGTTCCTGTTAGACTTAGCGTGATGATATAATATAGCCTATAGCCTTTCTTGATAAATGGGCTATCTAACATCGAAAGAATTTTACAAATCGGACCAGTAGTTCCTGAGATTAGCGCGTTCAAACAAACTTTTCAGCTTTATAATATTAGTATAGATAGATGGTTTGATGTTCTATGAAGTTATAATAAGTCCCATTTATATTCTAACAGGGACACGGTTGTTAAGATGTTGCTCATTTGTACAAAACCGTGGCACGATTTAGTTAATGTTTTTATTTAAACATGGAGAGCATATTATTATGTCATTTCAGGATGAAACTATAGTATAAAATGTTATCCCGTTACCACGTAATTAGAGCCTGTATTTTTAATCAATAAACATAATGTTTAAATTAAGAAAAGACGTGTGGCACTCGGGGACTGCCGCGGTAAAGTTATTGCATAGCATGCCTTCAAGCCACACCTCCGAGCCCGTCGGAGTGGGGAGCGTGAGGTTTTTCGTTACGGAATTTCTCGATTCGGTCCCCACGCTCAAGGCCCGCGATAGAAGCTATGCAAAAGCTTAAAAAAATATTTAAATAAGACATTTTGACAATTTGTATAAGTAATTTAAAGGTGTGTTATTCCACATGGACTTTCTGTACCAAGTTGGTTACTGCTTTAACCATGCGAGTTATACCTCAAAAAACCACTTATTACTTGTCCTTACAAAGTGCAAATAAATATTTAAAAAATAATATTCACATGTCCTAGCATTTCGCAGAGCCATCATCGCAAGGGCACTATTAAAGGTCAACATATCCAATTTAAAATAATTACACGAAAAAATTTAAAGTATAAATCAGCCATTAGTCGGGCACATGGTGTTGCCAGCTTCAATTATGTCATTAATTTATAAAATGACTCCCGTCCAGCCTTACGGGGTGTAATGAAATGCAATAAATAAAGCATAATAGGGTAACACCTGCCAATCAAGTAAATGTTGCCAGCTTCGGGACGTTTTTTAGAGCATTTATTCGGTAATGACGTGTAAATAATTGAATTTTTAATTGTGATGGTTTTTAATTCGATGGTCGTTGGGCGGATATTTGGAATTTCTTTATCGATTGTGGCGAAGGAATTTCCGCTTGCGTTTATGCAATTTATTCACAAATATTTAAGGCCTTAATTGTCTATGAATTTACAACTTATAATATGTTGTTTGTCAATCAACATAATATACAGTTATTGTTAAACTAGCTTCCCGCCCGCGGCTTTACCCGCTTTGTCTACCTAATAAATTATATACTAAAACCTTCCTCTTGAATCGCTCTATCTATAAAAAAACCTCATCAAAATCCGTTGCGTAGTTTGAAGTAGGGATGTAACGATACATGATTTTGCCGATACGATACCGATACCGATATTTGTAGTAATGTATCGGCGATACCGATACCGATACCGATATCGATGGCTTGGTAGAAAAATAAATAGTGAATTATGCATAAAAAGTTACCAACATTTAACAGAGACAACTGTTAATAGTATTCTTTTAAATAAAAATGCCAAATCAAAAAACAACAAAACCATTTATTTTAGTATTATTATTTTACGAAGTCAGTTAAACTTTAAGTAATACACATACAATCAGTACCTAATAAAAGTTTACTATAATTGGTAGAGTTTTTTCAGAAAACAAAGTGCGCACGCGCGGGCGGCCTCCCGCATCGTTCATTGGGCGCGGATTTTTGAATTATTTGATATCAAAAAAATTGGTTGTTTGTTAAGTAGGTTTACGATCGAGATGTTTACGTGATAACATAATGCAGTGGCAGCGCTCGAGATGAAACGGGTGATCGGTCCGTCTCTCTCTCGTTATACCTGCGATCGCGCTCGTGAGGTTTTGGTGTGACACAATTTATGAACATGTCACCCGACTAAAACGATTTTAAAAACGTTATCACGTTAAAAATTAAAAAAATTCAAAATTATTTCTTTCTTTCCTTTACATAAACAAATTTGTGATTGGAACACTCCTAGTAAGCAAATAAAATGCTTGTTTCAGGAGGTTCCGCTCTTCCTTAACACTATTACAGAAACAGAAATAAAACAATATGAATGAATACAATGCAAAAACATAAAAGAAAAGAAAGAATTTAATAAAAAAAATATCGGTATCGGTTGATTTATTATCGGCGATACCGATATATCGGCTTGCCGATATATCGGCCGATATATCGGTATCGGTATCGGTATCGTTACATCCCTAGTTTGAAGCATACATAGGGACAGAGAAAGCGACTTTGTTTTATACTATTTAGTGATACACCTAATCATTATTACAAAAAATTGTATAATACCAAATTAAAAGGCACCTATAAAGTTGAAGTGCCTGACTTCGGCTCAACCAACGCTAATAGTCACGCAAGTCAATATTTCCCAGAACACTAAAGCTCTGTAGCTATAATAATTCATTAAAACAACCCCTTTATTAACCATTGTAAAACTAACAAAGTAAACGATTACGGGAGCTGGGTATTTTTAAATTATGCCAACATTGTAGCAATGTTTGAGCTTGGTCACGCGCTGTTATACCGCCTTATTTGTTAAACGAAACATAATAAGTTATTTTTGCGCTAAATACACGCGAAACAATTGTAATCCAAACATGTTGATATTGTTAAAGTTGAAAATATGTATGGAGGTGTACTTGGTTTTGATTCAGTGGAAACTGCTTTGGCAGTATTGAGTACGTAGTAAGTATAATTAACATAATATGGATGGGAAATAGGATGTGAAATGAACTCTTTGCCCGACAACCCGGATCTACGTTGCTATCCTATAAGACACGACACAGGGCATCTGAATAGCAAATTACCCAACAAACATAGGTACATAACTACTGTAAAGAATGACCATGGGCAGTGTACTGAATCAATTTTATCACAATAATGAACCAGGCGGTCAGGATTTACAAAGACTTTTGCAATGTCACACTAATTGCAACTCAAAATAAAACGCAAATGAACCATAGCAAAATACATTACCAATCTAACCATCTGAAACCTTTTAATTCATTCTCTTCTATACTTTCCCCACAATTATGTGATTAAGTATTCTGTACCAAAATCAGCTATTTCCTATTCTTATTTTTTATTAAGCATTCTCTTCCAAAATTATTTATTACTAGCTGTGCTCTGCGGTTTTACCCGCAGTTCTCCGCTCCTGTTGGTCTTACCGTGATTATATATAGCCTAAAGCCTTCCTCGATAAATGGGCTATCTAACACCGAAAGAATTTTTCTAATCGGACCATTAGTTCCCGAGATTAGCGCGTTCAAACAAACAAACTCTTCAGCTTTATAATATTAGTATAGATTCTGATTCATTTATTAAGGGGAAAACTTACAATATTCTTTGCTATTTCCAAAGCTTTCAAAGCATTTAAATCTCAATACTTCTATTCCTTGCTCGTATTAATAAACAGCTGAGAGAAACCACGGAACACAATTCCTTGTGGTCACTTACAGAAATTACGCGTTAGCACCAACAGCCTGTGAAATGGTTACCGCAGGGCTGTTTAAATCGTTTTGTACCTATGTCTGTCTGTGTATTTCTCGTGTCAGTGTTAGTAAATTCTTCATATATGGGTAGTTATATAAGTTTGTGTTTGTAGTTTGGAAATGGCTTGACTGATTTTTATGAAGTTTTGTGAATTGGATAGGTGTTAAATCGTTAAGTATAATTTTGCTAGATGGTTAGAGCTATGTCGAGTCTGCTAGTTCATTCAGTGCACCGCGGTTTTACCCGCATTCCTCCGCTTTTATTGGCCTTACCATGATGACCATACAGCCCACAGCCTTTATAAACGGGCTGTCCAACACTGATTAACTTTTTCAAATCGGTCCCAAAACTCCTGTGATTAGGACATTCAATCAAACAAAACATTTGATTTTCTCCCATATTTTTTTTATGTATAAGTAGTAACAATTAGTATTGATAGAAAGTTATAACTTATATATACATATATATATACTTAAATATACTGACTCCTGACATACAGGTTTTTACCTAGTTTGGGAGTCAGAGACTTCAGCATTTAAAAATGTTGTATTCTATTGTCAATAAAGAATTTTTATTTATTTATTTTTTATAAGATATAAACAAAGAAATGTGTAAAATTTAAACTATCGAAATAACCATTTTGTGGTTTGTAGTTAGGTTAGTACATAGTTGTCAAATTAATTGACCGTGAAATCGTCGACCGCACGCTCATTCATAGCGCATTGGGAGCAATATGGGTTTTTTAAGCAGTTTTTATGAAAATATTATGCCAGTTACATTGATTCCTTGCTCTTTAGCTATAGAATAATCTATTTTTCAAATTTGGAATCATCACAATTTTGGTAAAAATGGATATTCTATAATTTTAAATTTAGAATGTGGGGATTGGCTATCGAATACGAACTTTTAAATTTAAATTTCGAATTTTGATTGCAAAGGTAAAGCAGCTATTATTTTTTAAATCGAGAAAAGAGGATTAATACTCAAATGTATTTATAATCTGAACTAAATAATTAATTGTAGGTAGTACTAAGTTAAGGAATTAATATTCTTTCAACTTAAACGTACTAGGTATCATTCTTAGCAATGATTTTCACGCGTTTGCAAATTACATACCTTTATGGCACTAGGTTTGAATAACAAGGCCAGATGTCCAGGCTAGGCTTTGTCTGTAGTTAGAACCAGCCTAGCCACACACTGCGTTTAGCTTAACATTCTAATACTGTATTGTAGCTACTAGGCTGTGTTAAGGCGAAGCTGTTACAAAATTTTCGTATTAAAAATTTTTATAATAAAAAAAAAAAAAACGTAAAAATGAATTATTGTGTTGTTACCGATCCTCGATAAGTGTACAATGTTTGAATTAAATCTGTCCGTTTAAAGTGATTAAAAATCGGTTTTAAAGAAGTCTGTTAAATACAAGTCGGTTACATACAAACATTCAGGTGACGCTAATAAAAGCGTGTTAAATTAATAGACGTAAAAAAAAGATGATTATGACGTCGACATTAAATTAGATAATTCTTGGTACATAAAGTTCTATTTCAAAGCGAATGTTATCGCAAAATATAGCCATATTTACAAAATAAAGGTAATTAATAAACGTACAAGGGCAAGAACAACGTTATCAGTAGAAAATATAATTGAAGTCCAGACTAAGTCAATTATACAATTAATATTAATAACTCATTGACTACTTATTGCTCTGTTTACGTGTCTATTTTTAAACATACATATGAGTTTAAATTGAAATTTATATGAACTTCTGTGTGGAAATGGTAACACTTAATATAAGTACTGGGTATTAAATTTAATTGCACTGTCTGGAAGTATGTACAATATAATTTATATAAATGATTGGCTTGAACGAGTTGCTTTTTCTTGACAATTTCGAAAACAACTTTAACGTTTAATTCAATTATATTTCATATCCATGAAGCGTGGTTTAGTTTATGCATGACTTTTTTTTGTTATGTAGGTACATATACCAGTAGGTAGATATATGTAGGAATATGCGATTTGATTGGATTTCTCATAGTTAAGTATTTCTGTGTTTTTACGGAGTCTCTTGCCCGTTATTCGCCGTAGAAACTACTTTTCGAATCGATGGTAAATCTATGTTATCACGATTCAAAAGTGCTTCTAGAAGAAGTATAATTATTGAATAAATAATGTTTGAGTTTTATTTTAGACAATTAGTTTAATACTAATTGTGTAAAATCCTTACCTTCATTTTTTTCTCGCCTTTCAAATTTCCCCTATTGCTTCGCCTTAATCAGGTAGTTTACAGATCAGTATGCAGGGCCCGACTTCTAAGAATAGAGATAAGCGGCATTATTGCGCCCCGCGGCTCCACCCTCGGCTCCTTAGAAAAATGTTACGTAATGTACGACCGTTTGACGGTTACAATTCATAGATGGCGAATTCTTTATTTAAATTAAAAAAAAGAAAATTTCTTCGAATAGTCGAAAGTTTTGCAGATTCCTATTTTAAATTTGAATGTTAGTTTGGAATATTTTTTTTGTATATTGTCAAATTGCTTTTAATTTTTTTTGTTTTGTACGATGATTTCAAATGCAATCACAAGGACTAAGTACAAGTATTAAGCTCTGTAACTCCTATTAATAAGTAATACAGTTACTAGTTAGTAACTTGTGCATTGACTTCTATTTTCTACCTTAGGTACTGTTCACCTACTTTCATATTATTATGAAAAGTTACATATTGTTTATTTTTGCTTTCAATTACATATCTACTATAATATCATAACCATTGCGTATATAAGCTGCCCAGTAGCAGTTTAAATCTGTTTAAACACTTGTCCTTAAACTCTCCTGAAGGATCAAAAAGACAAGGATACACTTACACCATTCTTCTCTGTCACACATATAGAAACTATAGCATCTTCTGTACGAAAAAGATTTCACTCCGTGTTACTTTTTCTTGCTTGATGATCGTTAAAACTTTAATTCGAAAGTACGTATTTAGTATTCAGGTACGATAATGTAATTTAACGCCGCAAATGTACTCGATGTACATTTAAATTAGTTTGAAGAAACGATTTGAGCGCGTCGTAAAGTTCGCCGTTTATCGAATTTTTAATTTTTATTAACTGGTTGCTACTGTACTGTGGTATGGATGAGGGTAGTTGTAATTTTTATGTGTGCGGGTAGATGTGATTTGCTTTTTGTTTTGTTTGGATAGTTACGTTTTAATAATAGGTACATATTTTGGTAAATTTAAACTGAGATAACAACAAATCATACTTGATAGCTTCTAGTAGGTACATCCCATTAATATGAAAAAGTAATTGTGTTATTTTTTTCATTTTATTTGTGATAGACACTCCTAGATAAATGATAGGCCCTTTAAACTTTATAAAATGTAAAAAAAAACATAACTGAATATTTTTATAATCTCATGGTGCCTCTGTTCTTCACTAGTAATATATTTATTATTTTTCTTAGCCTTGAACATTCGATCACGGGTGGAATAATTTCTTTGTACTCAACGAAAACTATTTCTGTGCAATAAAAATTATTATATCTCTCAACGAATGGATAGAAGCCAAGATATCGTGAACATTGTACTGTAAGGAGTTATGTAGTGTTGATACTTTTATTCAAGAGAATCCATAAATAAAGTACTTATTCCTCGGATATATTTGTCTTCGCCAAGGATACTAATAAATGTTGATACTTTATAGATCGTTCGTATCAATCTGTTAATGGTTGTGTTAAGGTGCGTATAAATTAAGCGCGGCAGCCGCGCGAGCCAATGTTCGACCAGAGTTGACGTTCATTTGCTGCGCGAGCCAATATGTAGATATATTTTAAGTTGAAAGTAGTTGCCGCGCGCGGCAGGCGATCCATCACGAACATCTCTTCTGTAGGACGCCAAAAGTGTAGTCATTTTCTTTTTCAAGTCAGGAATAGGTATATCCATTTTCTTACTGATTTCTACCCACACATCATACCTCAGCGATTTATTGTGGTATTGGGAGGATTTGCTGTTCCACAAAAATTCATTAGCGCCATACAATTGTATTAGTAAACGGCACTTTTCGTTGTCCATTTTTACGTAGACGCCGCGCGAGCCGAATCACCAAAACTACAAACCGTCCACACGGCGCGCGAGCGAACGCCTGAAGCTCCTTTGATGCGGTCTCAAAAACCGACAGTGAGCGGATCGCCCCGCGGCACGTTCGAGCGCGGCAATGTTCGCGTCGCCGCGCGCGGCGATCCCGTCTACATAGTGCGCGGCCGCCGCGCGCGCCTATGTTCGATGGTTTGCCGCGCTTAGTTTATACGCGGCTTTAAACGAGTTGCTATAATTGGACGGAAACGTTATGATACTTTTTAGGGAATACTATTACGATTTTTAAATAGAATCTATATTATATCTATAGGTTTTTAAGAAACTTAATAACTACGAGTTTATCATTCATATTTTAAACTTTAAAATATAAAAAACGGTACTTATAACTAAAAACATTAAATTTTTTCAGAATGATGTGTAGAATATTCCTTATGTGTAGTATATTCACCACCTTGTGTTAAAACTGTTGAATAAATGACAATAAAAATTAAAAACCCGCCACAAGCAACAGTCACGTAAATGACGATATTTATACGCCAAACGCATCACTATAATAATGTTAAATTCATAGAAAAACACTTAAACGTCTTCCTTGAATCAATAAATTAATAATCAAAATACTAATCTTTATAGCATCAACTTCTTTTAAAACAAATAAAGAAGCCATAAACAGCATGGGAAATAGCGTAGACGAAATTTCACCTCGATTTTACAACTTTTTATTCCGACACCATAATATCCTTCATGTTTGGAATAAGCTAATTCAGAGCACACATAGTTAAATTAATCAAAACTACACCTTATTGCTATTTAAATAAGAGTTATTGATTGATTGAGTTTGAGTAACGTCAGCAGAAATAGAATTTGTCAATCAAAAATACACCTTATTGCTATCAAAATAGGAGTTATTGATTGATTGAGTTGGAGCATCATTAAGAAGTCGACAGCGTTGAGTAATAAAATATAAAGAACATAAAATTTGGTGTGAATGGATGGCTATGCAATTCAAGTATATTGCTTTGACAATGGCGCTATAAATTTTAGGTTTAGACATACTAGAGACGGTCTAGGCTAGACTATTCTGTTTCTTGGCACGCGCCTTGTTAATGGCCATATATTGAATTAAATAGATTTAAGTACATAATAATACCTACTATAATTTAAGTACCTAGTGTATATACTTCTCCTGAGTTTCGTTCACTTATTTACTTAGATCATTAAGTAATGATCTAAGCTTATTTAAAAGTTCTAGAAATATTAAACACGCTCGTCTGTAGATAATTCGAAACATGGATAGGGATAAAATGATATTATTACGATGAAAAAAAAACGCGATATGTGACGTTTTTTTTAAATGTTTTTTCGATAAAGATGTAGAAAAAGGTAATGATACTTTTTTATCGTAATGTCGGTTCAATAGTTTTTATATTATTCACAAACAAACAGATACATTAACCGATTTATTAATATTAAAGATAAAGATTTGCATAAGTAACTGCAACCAGATAACCTTTGAAAGTTAATTCTAACAATTTTTATACGTTTCTTATAAATATCTTTTACATATAAAAAGATAGTTTATCTTTTAACTAAAAGGTACAAGTGAATTCAAAACCAATTAATTTCAAATTAACAATTAAACCTACAGGTGTAGGGATAATATCCAAAACGACACCTGCTTAAAAATAATAGATAAATTATCCTTTAATTATGCCTTTTTATAATCACTAAACATTAAAACATCGATACATAAAAGTATTTTAAATTTTGATATTGCGCCATGCTCTTTCGCTCTCCTTCCTTGATCCTTCTACAACATTAAGTTGGTTAATTGCTCTCGTTACAAGCAATACAATGTTTAATCACAATACTAATAATTATTATAAAGGCGAAAGTTTGTATGGATGTTTGTTACTCTTTCACGTAAAAACTACTGAATGGATTTGAATGAAACTTTACCATACATCAGAATAACACATAGGATAGGTTTTATCCCGGAAATCCCACGGGAACGGGAACTATGCGGGTTTTCCTTTGAAAACGCGGGCGAAGCCGCGGGCGGAAATCTAGTTTTTTTTATATAAGTAATTCTTTCTCCTTTGCCTATACATACTTCGTAAAGAGAGTGCTAGAATTCAAAAATGTCTCAAACCGGTTTTATAAATATTTAACCCTTAGAAAGCTTTTCTTGTTACATAGATATTATATCAATATTTTTCGCTACCTCAAGTAAAACCGGGAGGCTCATACTTTTGATGATATTGATAACAATTATCACCAAACGGACGCACGTACCGCGGTCCTCAAAGGCATACGTTAGCCATTGTAATTTATGGATGAATACACGCTCGCTTACGGAATCCTAAATAGAGTATAAAGGATCAGCCGATGGTATATTTTGTGACGGGTTAATATGCAACTGTCTCTGTCATACCGTATGGGAACGATAGGGATGGAAGGCTCTTGGAGACGATTTAAGTCATTCATAAACATTGTCTTTGTATTAGTATCTAGTAGTTATAATATTATATTATCTGTGGCATTATTAGTCTTTTTATAAGAATTGGTGGTACAAATTGAGAGTGAAGACGGTTTTTATGAAAGTTGGTTTTTAACATAAATATTCGATAAATGTAAACAAACAATCAGTTAATAATATTTGCATTTGAATCAACCAATCAGATGACAGCACTCTCAAATCAACCGACCAATCACATTGACGTGTTTCTGTACGCAAACGGTTACCAAAATTTGAATTTTCGTAACAATTGTTATTTTCAACACGTACACGTGATTATTTATGGGTGAAACAACCCATTTCTAATTGTCTGACGTGGTGTACTGCATACAGTTTATTCTGTGCGACTTTTAATGTTTTACGAAACGGTACAAAATACCAACATTTTGAATAGCGTATAATTGAGCGGGTAAATAGATTCTATTTGTTATTAAAAAAAGTTAATTACATATGTGTATTATAACATGTATGAAATGTCCTATTTTCAAGAAAAGATGTTTGAACTGATTCGTATAATAAATCAAAGGCTTAATTAGCAAAATTCAGGCAAATGTATGTCGATTAAACGTGTGGTTATTTCAATTAAATAGTTATATCATTGTACAACACAAATGACATCAACTTTCTACAACAAAACACTTCTACAATTATTCACTGACATATTTAAATTCAATAAAACCGTCAGGCCAATTATGCTCCCGCGAATCGTCACCAAACGTCGCCTAATGAACGATTTAACTTCGCATCACGGATCCATTCCAACCACACGGCTATAAGTCACACTGGACAATAGTAACCTATTAGATATGGCCTCTACTTCATTGGACCTGGTGTTGAAAACAAATTGTCTCATTAAAAAACTCCAGCGCACGTGTGCGTTCGTGTTTAACGTTAACACACGTGTACATGTGTGATTCGCTTGTCATAACCGAAAACCTTCTGAATTAAGTATCACTCAATTAAAGAGAAAATATCTCCCCAAAATTGTGGATACAGTTACACGAGGTTTATCGACCTGTATCGATAAAAAAGTCGATTAAAAATCGATGATGAAATATATAATAATGACCCGCTTAAGAGTGAGCCCCGACACCATAAGGATAGACGGTTTCGAGGAATTCTGGACAGTTCGACGGCTAAAAAACAATTAAATCGTAATTAAGGTCCGTATTAAGTTGGACGGCATGCGTCTGCGCATTACGCGCTTTTTGAAGCTAGAGATGTGACACTTGGATATGTATCGATATAATTTTTCGAAATATTAATTTTATGCATAATGATGATATGTAGAATTTACCGTTTACATATATCATAAATACACAATTTATTAATTTGTTTATCATTCTTAAATTTCATAATTTAAAATGCATATTGATAAAGTTCGTTACGCTAAAATCCAATTTACAGCTTTTAACACATGTAAATTCAAATGCTTTTATACGGTTCCCATTTTACGTATACTTTACATTTTAGCACTATAATTAGTGTGAATCTAACATTTAGAATGTAACACGCTATTTCACAAGTATATGCAAATAATAATCTAATGATCATTTACATGGTATTTTACTAGAAATTCACGCTTTGCCATTATTGGTTTTAAATGTTATAGGAACTACCTGCTTACCTTGCTTCATTTGCATATATTATGTACCTTTGTATGAATTATAATATTTGTATTGGTTATTGCTCTCATAAAGTATACAGTTTAGCAATTAAAACTAGCATCTGTCATACTTATCTAAGGAATTTGAGCATAAACTTTACAGTATGTACATAATAAAAATTTGTATAATTGTATAAACAATTGATTTCACCAGCTTTACCTGCGTACTAATGATTTGAATAATTTCATCGATATCGATATGTTTACCACCGACATCACTAGTCATTCCATTTAGGGGACAATGCACGTTCAAAACAATCACATCTTCATTAATTACAGAAGGAATTTTACTAAAGGCTCCTTAATAGCGTTAAGGTTCATTTACACTAGGTGACATTCTGGAGACAAACTATTCCTTAATTAATCTCTTAAAAGTATAAAATAATTTATTTGAATGGATTTACTCGGGAATTAATTATTTTTATTATGCGATTAACTTAGGACTTGTCTATCAGAGATAATCAGATAACAGTTTTTAAGAACCCTTAACCATTCTGGTAATAAACAATGTAATAGCTGTATGTCAAATTCTGTAATATTTACTACGTACCGTTAGAATAAGAATATGTGTAATCTTGTAATATTACTAACTTTTTGTATGAATTGACATTCGCTTCTAAATTATAAAAGACGTGTGGCACTCGGAGACTGCCGCGGTAAAGCTATTGCATGCTATGCCTTCAAGCCACACCTCCGCGCCCGTCGGAGTGGGGAGCGTGAGGTTTTTCGTTACTAAATTTCTGGATTCGGTCCCCGCGCTCAAGTCCCGCGATAGAAGCTATGCAATAGCTTAAAAAAACATATTTAGACGACATTTCGTTAATAAATAATTATTTTTTTGAATAAATAAATCTAGTGTAAACTCACCTTAAACTACGAGAGGCCGATAAAAACCTGTTGAATTCAAATGTTGCCCTTTTCAGAACATGCTAACATCTCGTTATGATTTCATAATTTAGCCGCCTTTTACGGTGTACGCTTTTGAAGTAAAACTTCTTTAGGCGCGACTAGGGAGTAACTCAGAT
>CAJQZN010040207.1:22282-35069 GCA_907164685.1 Colias eurytheme
ATTTAAGTTCTTATAAAAGTTTAAATAGGTGAATAGAACTTAAACTTTAAGTGTAGTGTGTACATGATTTTCGTATTCTAAAAATATTATAATTAAATAAATAACTCACATATACCTACACACAGTATATTATGTTTGATGGATAGTTCTAGAAATATATTTACATGTAAATTAAAGATAAAAAATTAACTTTTATGTGGCAGGTGGCAGCCCTAACTAGACCATAAAACTGAGTGGTTCATTAAGCATTTGCACAAGACCCTTGCTACCTCTTTATGTATTAAGGAATATTTTTGCAACTTAATCGATACTTAATTTTATCATGTGAATTTGCATATTCATAATTTGCAAACTAATTTTGGGAGACTTTGTATTTTATGTTAATATTTGACATTAACTAAAAATGCATTGAAATGTTAAACAGGGAAAGAGTCAATAATATTTTTATGCTCAGTAAAATTTTAATTACCGTTAAAAGACTCAATAATAACAACGATTTTAAACATAAACAGAATGTACCTACACAAGAAATAATTCAAAAAGTGATAAAAAAATTGAAACACTACAGTTACAGGCTTATTTTGGGATTATAAATATAGGTACCTCGGTATTTTATCTGCTTTACATATACAAAAACCATTCTAAATTTAAATACCATTCTAAATTTCGATAATATCAATTCAATGTTGTTTGCTTTGTATGGTTGTCATTTTATGAAAGTAAAACTTCTAAGATATGCTAATAGGTAAAACTTATCCTTATCACGAATATAAAAGCACGCAGGTAAAACGTTTGATTGGCCACCATATTAACGCAGTTTACGGTCGAACCATAAAACCGGGGTGAGACAAGGTGTTACTTAATGATAATTTATTGCAACAACGGCCATGCGAGAGCCTTTGACGATAACATTAATCTCCTTTAACCGGACAAAGGTACAAAAAAGGGATCGAATCAAGAACAGGAAGTCATCAAAGGAATTGAGACATTTACAATGTTAGAGACGTTAATAAAAGCAAGCATTTCAACAAATGACTGTGCGGCTCTCAAAGCTTGTGTGATGTATGAAGCGGACGAGCCTCGCTCGAATGCAATGATTAATGCTCGAACTCGGACGCTTTTCTCTCGAATGTTCTAGAATATTAAAAACTTTTAAAACGTTAATTTACTAACAGTCCGCTCTTACAGCTCTGATGGATGCGACGGCCGACTGGACGCCACAGTTGCAATATTTTTAACTTTATTGTTCGGGCTCTGAGGATCAATAGTGCTCTTTGTTCTTGTGTCAAATTGAAGTAAATCAGTACTGTGAAGTCCAGTAAATCTTTCGCACGAGAATCGAGTTGGTGGAATGATTAATTTATATTCCTGTGTTATTTGTTTAAGCTAGCGAATTGTCTTGTGAAGAGTTAGCTCGGGCGTTTGTTTGTGTCCATTATTTTTATTGTGTTACACGATGCTTAGTTCTTTCGGTATTTCAGGGGGTTTGGCTTTGATGGTTAAATGGTTAGAGCGTTCTGGGTTTCATTCAGTATATCGTTAAGATGCTTATTGCATATGAGTATCGATGTAAAAGTTTAGTAAGGAATGCAAAATATCTTGCCTTACTGTAAAGCATAAAAATATTGCAATGTTAAAAAAATAAGTACTTTTTAGCAGAAATACTTTTATCACAGTTAAGCTAAGTTTAATTAATGTAATCATTCACATTACAATTCATCGCAACATACGATAGGTACACGCATTTTTATCCAAATTACATACAATTTTGCAGCATCGTCTTAACCATATTAAACAACAATATATTGTTCGGTTCAATTATGAATATTGCTTAATGTCTTGACCATAATATTATTATCCAATTTATTTTAGCATGAATGAAGTTTTCAGATCTACCAACACAAAAAGCTTAATCCTAGACAACATCAGCATGTTATTCTTGCAATATTTGTCTCCAGTCCATACGGAATTTCGCCGGAAGTTTCGGCCGAGTGTGCCCATTAGCGGCTCCACGGTGCCTCATTTAACTCTCCGCTGCGATAATTGCCACCACGTGTTTATTTCTAAGCATTCTAATTATATCACGCACAATGGGTTGGACACGATTGGCTATTTTCGGTCGACGCTTTGGGTTTAGGGTTGGTCGTGTTATTTAGTGTTTTCTTCAAATACGGGTGTTAGATAATAGATGATTGATTGTTTTACTTTGTATAATTAAGGTAACATAATAATTAGAAGAGCTATACAGTAATAAGGTAACGCCCTTTACAATGAGTTCGTTACGGAGTAAAATAACAGAATAGTTCGTTATTTTTTTACACATTCACATTAAAACGGGCAAAATATTTCTGCTAGTATTTCTACAGCTTTTGTGTTATTCTAATACAGTTTGAGTGACAAACATTTTAATATTATAAGTACATAATGTGCTGTCACAAACTAAATAACTCACAGCTGACAACCCTAACACTCAGTCAATTCTGTTCGACCACAAAAGAGGTGTTGCGAGCCGATGTCGTTTGATTCATTAACTAAAAACCTTTGAACTGATGTAATGTCTAATGCGTTATGTGTAACGGTAATGACATTGTTTTTGGTTTGTTCAAATATTTCTTCTGTTTGAAGTTTTCAAACACAAATACAATAAGAATGTATTCAATAGTTCAAAGAAGACTTAGAATTCAATTCATAATATAGATATATTGGACGTTAAAGCTAGAATTTGATAATCTGGTCAAGTAAGAGTCGGGTATGCAAGGCGGGTTCTTTTGTATGTAGATTACAAATACTTGGAATTTATAAATTAGTTTTATCGATGTCTTAATTCTAAGAAAGTAGAAATAAAACGAATTAGAATTTCCTTGAATAATAAACAAATCCATCGGTATCAAATGATATTTTTGATAAACACACACACAATAATACAACTTTCTCTTAGAGGCTTTAAAAAGAACCCTAAAAACATCATAGATCTAGAACTAGATAGAACTAGAAGAGAAGAAATAGAACCCTAAAAACATCTACCGTCATAGGTAAAATATTTATCAAGTTAAGCCCAATTTATAGATGTTTAAAATATTATATGACGTTGAATAAGTTGTTTACATAAATAATAGACATCCAGTAATATTTATAATAAAATCTCACCGTGTGAAATAAGAACGGGTTGGGAGTTAGTCCGTATTAACAGTTAGGGATCAAATCGTTTTAATACTTGATATTACAAAGCGTATAAAATTTATATTGTTATAGCTCGGATCGATTCCAAGTAGAGCTTATCTGTGACATGTTTGGGTTAATCTTATGTAATGTGAGAAATGAAAGGTGAAAAAACGAAGTTGTTAATTAGAATGAAGTTAATAAAATTGACAATAGAGGCGTTAGGCACGAAAAAAGATAGTTCGATTTAGTTCGATTTTTCTTTAATAATCAGAATTGTCTGTATCATCAAGGGACTTGCAATCTTTGAAAAACATTCCATGCTTTTCTATCGTCCATATAAGTATTATACATAGCCTTCCGCCCATGGCTTCGCTCTTGTAATCTACTTTACAAATCATATAGATACTAAAACTTTCCCCAAGAACCACGCTATCCATTTGTGGAAACAGAATCAAAATTGGTGCTCTAGTTTTTGAGTATATCGCGTACATACAGAGCTAGACATATCAGAGGACTTTGTTGTATGTAGTGACGAGCTTTCCTCTTATCTTTCACATGGTAACCGAACACCGATGAAGATGTACCATCTAATTGTCGACACTTGAAGTACAATGTGCCACACACGGCGCATTGTTTCCAGTAATTTGCGGGATGCGGGCCAAAGAATGGCCCTTCAGGTTATTGTGAGGACATGTGGTAGCTGTTTATGGCCTACGTACAAAACAGGCTTTGACAATTCATAAGCGAAAGACGGAACGGCTCAATTAAAACTAGTGAATAGTGATAGATAAGTGTTGTGTTTCCAATTGTTTATGCCTTATGGGTATACCTTTTTATGGTGTTGTAGATTTCATCGAACTGACATGATTATTGTTTTGATTGGTAATAAATGTTCTGCGAACTTATTATTTTTGGTGTTTGTTTACTCAGGTAAAGAATAGGAAAATATAGATGCATCAAATATTATAAATTATAACATAATATAAATTTGAAAAAAGAATCCCAGATTCAAATGACTCGCACATATTCCGTTATCATAATGCAACTTTTCTACCATCACTATACTTGGATATCTGTTAATATTCCTCCAGATACGTTAGTCGCCAATTCTATCTTAACTGCAGCACGAATAGTCGACGTTTACGGCTTTTCTCGTACGTCAGTTCAATTATTATTCTTGGAAAGGCAAAAATTGCGAGAACTCGACGTTTCCTTTTGATTTATTGGTCTGGTTTGAGGATGTGGAGTAACTAATTATTGTTGGTTAGTTTTGAGGTTTGGAAGCCATTTTGTTATTGTGGAGTCCTTTGATAGGAAAGCGAATGACTTTAAAGGCTGTAGAATCAGTCCTTGATTTCGTGCAAGGTGTGTCCACAGTTGTGAGCATTATAAATTAATAAGCATGCTAGTAAGTATGATAGATTTGTGAAATCTTCACAAAATCTTGATTTGGTCGTAAATCTTACTAACGAACATTTTTCGAACATAAGAAAAATTCATAATACCTCTACCATTTGGTACAGGCATCCTTTTTTGAATGCTCGATCTCCACTTATATAATCTAAACGTCGCTAGAAATAATACTTACCTTAACCACTCCAAGAAATCCCGTTCAAAATAATTGTAAGCCTATTTCCATCTATTACAATAACCACAAACTGTTGTCAACTACAACAACAGTATTTCATTCAAGCAGTGCCTGCCTAATTCTGAACCGAACAAAAAATCATTTAGACGGTCAATCGGGCCATAAACGGGATCCGGTCGTAAATTGGAGCTTCCTGGCATCCTGGACAGAGCACTATTGTCATAACTCCTCTATTAATAGATTGGGGTATGGCTTGATAGATATTGGAAGATTTTATGGTGAAGGCCTGTGGTCAGTTGTCTGTGTATATGTCTAGTAAATAATCTTGCGTTATGTGTTTTTTCTAGTAGTGTTTAGGTTTATGAAAAATGGCTTGAGGATAAACCTTGCAAACTAAATAACGTGGTATACTCTTTAATTGAGTTTCTCATCGATAGTAATAATTATAATAGATATAGAGTATAGGAAATTAGTTATTTGAATGGTACAGTTAGGTTCAGTAATTACTTATTAGTATAGTAATCTATATATCTTCTTCTTATACAGGGTGTCCCACTGTTGGTATACTAAGCTCAAAGGAGGTTATAGTTTTGCATACGCCGAGTACGTAAAAAATACTTAAAAAATTCCAGACGCATTTTTTTTTCAAATAGATGAAATCTTAAAACTCTATGTGTACACCCATAGCAAGCAACCCGCCCATTTTTGCCACTAGCACGTGAGCTATCGTTTAAGATTATGTTTTCATAGACAAAATGCTCACATTAGAGAAGCGGTATATGACGGCTGCGCGAAGCTAGAGAAGAAAACATGGATTTTCAGGAAAAAAATATCAAAAAAATTTTAACGTAATTTTATTGTTTATGTATTTTTTACGTGATCAGTGTATGCAAAACTACAAGTTCCTTCGCGCTTAGTATACCAATAGTGTGACACCCTGTATATAAAAATGAATAGCAAAATGTGTTGGTAAGCGCATAACTCGAGAACGGCTGAACCGATTTCGATAATTCTTTTTTTATTATATTGCTTGAAGTACGAGGATGGTTCTTATGTAGAGAAAACGTAAATATGTACCACGGGCGAAGCCAGGGCGGACCGCTAGTATATAGGTATATATAAAACTCAAAGGTGACTGATATAGTGATCTATCAACGCACAGCCCAAACCACTGGACGTATCGGGCTGAAATTTGGCATGCAGGTAGATGTTAGGACGTAGGCATCCGCTAAGAAAGGATTTCCCGAAATTCTTGCGGGAACGAGGAAAAACGGGGATGCACGAACAAAGTCGTGGGCGGACGCTAGTATATTATATTATCGGTGGTAATATTAGCGTTATATTTAGGGTTATGTAGGTATTCAGTTGTATACAATTTAACCATTAGGTATTAATCTTACTTAAAAGTGCTATCACTAAAGAATGCCACTTTTAAAAGTTAAAACGCGTCTGTCCCGGCCCTTACACCAAGTCGTATAAAAGATGTATTAGGTGCACTTGAAAAAACAGCAAAACCGCAGAACAAGCCAGCACAAGTAAAGGGCACAAATGCAACATTAATCGAGTTGCAATAAATCGGTCGCCATTTTTACGCGCTATTGTTCCCGCGCAAACCGCGTGTCGTATTAAAACCTTTGATAAAACTTCAGTAAGCACGATATTTATTATCGCTGTGGGTTCTGTATATTTTAAATTATATTTAGACGCAATGACATAGTTTTTTTATCTGAATTTTTGAATTCATTGCCTCTAATGTACCCACATCGTTAAGCAGAATAATCTTTTGTTGACAATCGAGGGTGGATTTTTTCAGATTTGATAGTTGTTTTAACAGTAACTATTAAATTTTATTTAGGTACTACGGATATAAACATTTAACTTAATCAAAACTCGGCAGTTTAAGCTTAATTATTTTTTCGGTTATTATGAAATAATCAATCTCTCACGTTTTATATGTAAGTTTATAAAATTACTAGGAACGGTTTAAAGAATTAGTTTTAATAAAATATGGAACCCTGAAGCCCGTTCATTGTCACATTGCGTGCTTAAATTCCGTTTTATTTACAACAAATGTGACCGCAGTAAAATTTAAAACAATGGCAATATACAGTTCGGTAATTACCGCGATAATTTATGATTATTGAATATTTATTTGTATAAAGAGATTAATTTCAGTTAAGCTATTGGCATAACTAATGTGTATAATTAATTTTATTTTGGGTTTACGTCTATTTCAAAATATCAATTACTAGATTTCCGCCCGCGGCTTCGCCCGCGTTTTCAAAGGAAAACCAGCATAGTTCCCGTTCCCGTGGGATTTCCGGGATAAAACCTATCCTATGTATTAATCCTAGTTACCCTCTATATGTGTGCTAAACTTCACTGTTATCGGTTCAGTAGAATTTGCGTGAAAGAGTAACAAACACACACACACACACACACACACACATCCTCACAAACTTTCGCATTTATAATATTAGTAGGATACTGAACTGAATGGTTGAATTTTCTTTCTATTAATGTGTTTTTAGGGCTATCGTTGTTAGGCTAGATGCATTTTAAATATAACTATCGTGGTAATTAGATGGTGGGTTCGATTCCCGTCTCAAGACTTGCTTTTCAATTGTATCTATGTTAAAAGTTAAATATTTTTATCGGCTTGATTGCTAAAGCATTTAACTGTAACGTGATTTAAATATGATCAACAAACATAATGTAAAAGAATATAAAGGCCAAAATAATGCTACGAGCAAGACTATTCATTCGTATCAGACATTTCTCAACACTTTCAACTAGATATCGAACCTTATAAATATACTAGCTATCCGCCCGCGGCTTCGCCCGCTTTGTCCAAAACCTAATAAATTATATACTAAAACCTTCCCTGAGAACCACTCTATCTATTAAAAAAAACCGCATCAAAATCCGTAGTAGTTTTAAAGATTTAAGCATACAAAGGGACATAGGGACAGAGAAAGCGACTTTGTTTTATACTATGTAGTGATAAATATATGTTTATTGACAATGCCCTAAAGATACCTATTACCTTTAAATACACAATAAGGATCGTATTTCTGTCACAACCCAACACAAATAATGTATCAAATAAAAATATTTGCCAACAAAACTTTTATAGTGCTAATTAAACTGCTACTGGCTTGTCACGCGACGTTGCGTGAGCTTTTTTCGTGTGCACTCAGCCTCCCATGATTACTGAGGAGATTTGATTTCAGTAATAAAACGCGTATTACGCAGAGTTTTATTTCTTTTTGTTCAGCAAATGGTGGTGTTTGGTGCTGTTTTTAGTTGACTAGCTGTGCCCCGCGGTTTTACTCGCTAGGTACGGACTATCTAAAAGTTAAATAATTTTTCTAATCGGCCCCGTGATTCCTGATATTCATTCGCATCCAAGCAAACAAACAAACAAAATTTTCAGCTTAATAATATTGTATGAACATTAAAATAGGTAGATTTGAACTTTTCCTTGCAATTTATAGTACTCGGCAGATATTTTTTAGTGTTGTTTTAGATAACTTAGGTAATTGAAATTGTTACCTTATTCAGAAAAACATCCTACTAATATTATAAATGCGAAAGTTTGTGAGGATGTGTGTGTGTGTGTGTGCGTGTTTGTTACTCTTTCACGCAAATACTACTGAACCGATTACAATGAAATTAAGCACACATATAGAGGGTAACTTGGATTAACACATAGGATAGGTTTTATCCTGGAAATCCCACGGGAACGGGATGGGTTTTTCATTAAAAACGCGGGCGAAGCCGCGGGCGGAAAGCTAGTTTAAAATAACTGACGTATTCCTTGTTAATGAATTTTCTCAGTGATTCTAAACACTACAAAAGCTCTGAAACGTTATACGTTATCAAAGTTGAAGCTTGGCACCTGCCGCGTGTTTACAGAGACAATATGGGACTGTGCGTGGTGTGGTGCGATTTATAAGCTGAAGCGGTTAGCGGTATAAATAATAATTAACTTAAGAACTGAACTACATAAAAATGAATTCCGATTATGCTCATATTTATAATTAAGTTGTAGAATTAGGAGAAAATGTTAATTAAATGAGAGGAAACGAAAAACAAATTTCAACGCATGTTAGGTAGATTTTTTTTTTACTGTATAATAATAAATTGAGATTAGAATATACAAACAAAGCAAATTGTAAGGTCTAGAGTTAATTATAGAATAATAGAGTAAAGCGTTAAACATTTAATTCAAACTTGAGATGGACTGCTAATGCCGTGCAATGAATGCCGTGCAGAACACAATACTATTGTCTGTTATATATATCAACTCTACTACTAGGTATTAGTAGGTATTAACTAATATAAATCAAAATTAGATTTATAAAACTGAGTTATACGTGCTTGATCTTATATTTTTAGCTGACTTAAAATGTATTATTGTCGTTTAAGTCGCAACCGCTTATAACTTATAGTCTATTAGAATCAAGGCACAGTGTCAAGGGTTAGTTTTACACGTGATGTTGGATGTTGATGAACTAACGAAGTAGGAAATAGCGATATATATAGAATAAAACGATTTATTTCGGAAGTTTCGGTTATAGTTTTATTATTATGGCTGTTTGTTTGTTTTGTTATAATTGGGAGAAATAATGTGTGGGTAGAATAATTTTCATTCAATTAATATTGAAAACCTATTGACCTAATAACATATTTTAAACTCGGTTCAGATGTTCGGATACCACTACCATGTATATATTTTGAATTAAATAGATATACATAGGTAATTTACCGAATTAAGTACCTACAAATTTGTAACCCTCGTCGTAAAGCTTTTTCGTGAAATTTAACAGTTTGAACTAGCAAAAATATTATAATTTTGATTATTAAATACCAAGGCTGAACAGCCTTGGTGTATGTGTAATACACTATGGGATAGTAGATAATACTAGAAGCACTACCAAGAATTTAATTTAATTATATTCCAGTAGATAAAAAATATTTTATTTCTTTCGCTTATAATTTCATGCAACGATTACATTGTCAAATCAACACGCAATCGCGTGCAAATTTCAATAAACGAAAATTTTATTAACTCGATAAAGAAATAAACAAATAAAGTGAAAATATTAAAATTCATTCTCTCTTTTTAAGGAAGTTTTACAACGTTATCGTAAAAATACAATTTCATTCCGATCAGGTGATATTTTATAGTGATATAAAAAGTGGAGATGTTAAAATATTTGGGCCGTGGATTGGGTAATAAATTATTTTTGTAATGATTATTTTTATGTTAGGGGAAGAGATATGATAAATCGCGTGTAGTTGGTGACATATTAAACTATTAAATTTGCATTTGATTGGATTGCCATAAATAAATAGGAATGAGGTCAATTACAGGTTACAATCTCAATGATAATAATTAATGAAATGTTTATTATAAAAATGTTGTCTACATTTGAAAGCCACTTGTGCCCGAGATAGCAAAGAAAACGGGGAAAAGTACAACACAATTTTGACGCCGTTCTAATGTCGTAAAACATTACCCTTCCGAGAGTCGATCCAGTCAGTGTAACAATACTTAAAAACTCTGTTAAAACATGTCTCGCTGATGAAGAAGTTAGAATTGTTACAGATAAAGGTCAAAACCAAGGGCCAAGACGGTCGTTAAACCCAGTTTCAATAAAAATCGCCCTAGCGCTCGAACAGGCCTTTTTACGACTCATTCGGACGTTTTATAACTTCTATACATATAAATACGTAAACACAGCTCAAAAACAGGGAAATTTAAAACTGTTTACGGAGTCTAATTGAAATTTTATCGGCCTTAAAAGTTTGTGCCATGTGCATGGAGAATAGATCTTCTTGTTTATTTTCATGCGCCGGTATTGCTGTGATATTTTTAATCTGTGGTGATCAGGGTTTTTTAATTGAAGATCATGTGTTTTGTCATTTGGGTTCGGTTGTATGTATATGACAATCAGAATTTAGTATTGCTAGTATACAAGTATATAGAAGTGTGTGTGGTGTTAACGGATGTGTGATGATTATTGCAGTAATACAATCAAACCTTAAATATCAACATATTCATCATGTGTTGTAGTTTTATGTAAAATGCAAACTGCACAGCATTTGAACCAAATCTATACTAATATTATAAAGCTGAAGAGTTTGTTTGTTTGTTTGAACGCGCTAATCTCAAGAACTACTGGTCCGATTTGAAAAATTCTTTCGGTGTTGTGTAGCCCATTTATCGAGGAAGGCTATAGGCTATATATCATCACGCTTAAACCAACAGAAGTGGAGCGACGCGAGTGAAACCGCGGAGCACAGCCAGTATATTATAGTTATACACAGCTAGCCAAAACTTAAAATTCGTATCAAATGACTCTTCCATCAAGACTTATACCACTGATTTCTTCTGCTAATACATATTATTACAAAATAATCTATACCACAGAATAAACAGAAGCTTATTGAACTGTGACGTCACCAAGTGCACTGTTTGCATACAGGACCAAAGGTTAATATGGCCGTTGACTCATTGTAGAATTATAAGCTATTTGTTCTCAAGTAATGGATGCTTTGACATCCAGTAGATGGTAAATTGGATGGCAATGAACTTGTGTATGTGTTTGTGATAGTTGGGTAGAAAAGGTTCTATATGGTCAGTCTTTAAATGATAGTTAGGGCATATGTTTTCATTAGATTATTAGGAAAATACCTTATAAAAATTCGTACTATAGATTAGAGATTTAGCAGAACAACGAATTTAAATAGGTAGGTATGTTTGTGATATTATAGTCGCCATGTAATATTTTGAAAACATTCGACAAATCTGCATCCTTATTCGAAATCAATACATAGATGCAAAACTATGAAATATAGTATGGTGATAGTTGTACATATAATATAGCTTCTGTCTGGCACTCAGGAATCACGTTAAAATCCTACATTGAAAGAATTTTTATTTATTTATTTATTTTTGAAATCAGTCCGGTAGTTCCTAAGATTAACGCGTTCAAACAAACAAACTCTTCAGCTTTATAATATTAGTACATATATCAATACCATTTTATACAGATATTAAAGCGTATAAATGAATGTCTATCACGGGTCAAGTGAAGATAGCCCAAGTAATATTGATTACTTAATAATTAATGTTTAAACAGTGGCTCGTTGTATGAAAACAAGACTAAAATGAATAGGCTTTTGATTTATAACTATTTGCTGTTCAGATATGTTTTAGGTCTTAATACTTCCGCCATTAATAATTGCGTAATATGTTAGAGTAGTGCAGTATAGTTAGTTATTGGGATGAGGGTGTAGGTTCTATGTTTGTTACTTATTGGAAAAATAATATGTAATATTTTATGAATATTGAATATTATTTCTGGAGCTGGACAAATTGTTTCGTCAAAGATATTTTTACACGCTTTATATTAGCTTCACCTGTATGTTTGTATGTTTGTAAACGACTTCTTTGGGCGCGATTTTGACCCACTTTAAACGGCCAGATTTCGTTCAAACTTTGTAGATTTATTGAGGACCGATGACAATACACTAATTTGATAAAATAAATAATAGTTTAAAAAAAATAAAAAACACGCTTTTTATAGAAAACCGAACTAAAAGCGTGTTTTTTAGTTTTTTTAAACTATTATTATTTATAAAAAAGTTTTCAGTTGCGTAGCTTTCATAGCCTCTTGCGTTGTTATGCCTAGAAACTTTAATAATTATCATGACAATTTAAATAGCTATCACATCTATTTGTTACGAGACCATTTGCTTTTCCTGACTATAATGAACACTGGTATGAAATCGAAAGCACAGAATCACAAACAATCAAATATCTCAATTTTATAAATACTAAATTTCATGCAAATTGGTTCAGTAGTTTAGGCGTGATTGAGTAACAGACAGACAGACAGAGTTACTTTCGCATTTATAATATTAGTATGGATTTACCCAGTAATATATAGGTAATGTACATTTATAAAATGGTAAAATCATTATTAAAATAATTTGGAAAATCCAAAAGTGCACGCCTCATAATTT
>CAJQZN010040207.1:35545-62104 GCA_907164685.1 Colias eurytheme
AAGTGACAGTAGTACCCACCTCAACGCTTCGCTTATGAGGCGTGCAATTGATAGAGCGTTTATATTTTACAGACAAAAATACATATTTATCTTAAGGCGCCTTGGTCCGACATTCATGTTTCTAAATCATGTTTTTTTCAGAGAAATCATCATATTTAAAATCCTAAAAAAATATATAGTACAGATAAACGTTTGATCTAGTAGAATTTTTGGATAGAAACACAATATTAAACATTTAACTCGATAAAAAAAAAATCAGAAGTTGCATCGATTTTGAAAGCAGATTCAGTTTTATGCGAATTAGGGAAACGCTATTTTTATGAAAATTTTACATTTCATTTACTAATCAGGTTTTACAGTGGAATTTTTGGATAGATTTATAATTTAGCCCTTATTTTTTTTTATATAAAATATAATACGTAATATGCGACTCGCGCGCACCACGCCAGTGCCGCCAAAGTCCAACCGGACGCCATCGAGGGAGGACCTGTGCTAGTTTTGCTCCCGACCACGTTGTAGTCGCCGCTCGTATAATTAGAACCGAGCGGCAAGTACAACGGCGAGCACGCCACAATATAAATAAATCAGTAGTTTGATTTTATTACTTATCCTAGGATTGTTGGTGTAAATAAATTAACTTCTTATTCTATACTATTAAACGAGCAATATTTGCATATTTATATATTTGTTTGTAAATACAGTGTGGAAATTTTCGATGGGCCCTGGGTGAAAGTACTTACTAGAAATACTGGAGATAGCAAATTTTGCTGAAAGGAAACATTCCTTTATTTTTATAAAGAAATAGAACTGCATTCAAAGATTTTCAAAAATTCATTTTCTTCGACCGGGAATCGAAAGAACTAAAAATGTAGAAAAATATAATTTTCTATTTTATTCTTCAAATCAACACAAGTTTCATATTATTACAATTATTTGTAATTTAAAATTATGTTTTAAAAATTACCTTGCCTGAGATCCTTTTTTTTATGGGTTGTTGAATAGGAATAGCGGCAAAGTTTTGAAGTACTAGTAGGAAGACTATTATGATGTTGGTTGATCTGTATGAGTATGACAAATATTATTTTTATGAAACAACAATCCAAGATGGCGCCGACGAAAATTTGACTTTTTTTCATGATGGGTGTCATTTTCATGGTTTTTGGGGTAGCTATTAACGAATATGAGGTCAAAACTATAATCCAAGATGGCGCCGACGAAAATTTTACATCTTTTCGTCATGGGTGTCATTTTCATGGTTTTTGGGGTAGCTATTAGCTAATATGAGGTCAAATCTAAAATCCAAAATGGCGCCGACGAAAAATTACATCTTTTCGTCATGGATGTCATTTTCATGGTTTTTGGGGTAGCTAATAACCAATATGAGGTCAAAACTAAAATCCAAGATGGCGCCGACGAAAAATTTGACTTATTTTCGTGATGGGTGTCATTTTCATGGTTTTTGGGGTAGCTATTAACGAATACGAGGTCAAAACTAAAATCTAAGATGGCGCCGACGAAAATTTTACATATTTTCGTCATGGGTGTCATTTTCATGGTTATTGGGGTACCTATTAACCAATATGAGGTCAAAACTAAAATCCAAGATGGCGCGGACGAAAATTTTACATCTTTTCGTCACGGGTGTCATTTTCATGGTTATTGGAGTACCTATTAACCAATATGAGGTCAAAACTAAAATCCAAGATGGCGCGGACGAAAATTTTACATCTTTTCGTCACGGATGTCATTTTCATGGTTTTTGGGGTAGCTATTAATGAATATCAGGTCAAAACTATAATCCAAGATGGCGCCGACGAAAATTTTATCTTTTCGTCATGGGTGTCATTTTCATGGTTTTTGGGGTAGCTATTAGCGAATATGAGGTCAAAACTATAATCCAAGATGGCGCCGACGAATATTTTATATCGGCTATATACCAAATTATCGACGATAACATTGGGGATTTGTAAATAGCTGTCACAAAAACCTTGAAAATGACACTCATGCCGTAAAGATGTAAAATTTTCGTCGACACCATCTTGGATTTTAGTTTTGACCTCATATTCGTTAATAGGTACCCCAAAAACCATGAAAATGACACTCATCACGAAAATAAGTCAAATTTTTTGTCGGCGCCATCTTGGATTTTAGTTTTGACCTCATATTGGTTATTAGCTACCCCAAAAACCATGAAAATGACATCCATGACGAAAAGATGTAAAATTTTCGTCGGCGCCATTTTGGATTGTAGATTTGACCTCATATTGATTAATAGCTACTCCAGCTCTTTGAAAATGACACCCATGACGAAAACATTTCAAATTTTCGTCGGCGCCATCTTAGATTTTAGTTTTGACCTCATATTGGTTAATCGCTACCCCAAAAACCACCCACATTTGCTACTTAGGAAAAGTTCAGATTTAAAGATATCATAGGTAATGTGACGATTATAATTTCATTCCGACCGTTTCTCGGAATAACATACATTTATTATGAAGGGTTTAATATATTGCCGGTAATATAATATTGTGATGTATGATAATAATTAATAATTCATAAAAAAGTATTTTATACATTTCTTAATAAGCTTCGATATTGTATACATTATACAATAATACAATTCATTAATTGATTATTATTCAAATTGTTGTAAAATAGTCACACTTTTTTAAGTTGGTTGAATACACTAACATACTTATCAGGATCGTACCTACTAATAAAAAAGACAAAATGAATTTTTAAATTTCCCAGTAATCTTCTAGAATCAATTTCAATAAAAATAAAATAATATCAAGTATGAAGATGGTCTATAAAACGGAATGTGCTATGTTTACGTAAGCGTGATGTTCCCGCGCACCACGTTGCGACGTTATTAGATACCTAAATTTGAGTAACGCAGATATGTATGTGACAGCGTCCTTAAACATGTTTGCGGTGCAAGACTTCAATTTACAAAATTCAATTATTATTTTGCCTTTTTTATTTGTTTTACTTTTAATTATTATTACCAATATTTTCAGAAGAAAATAAATTATTGATGTATCCAGAACGATAGTTTCATTTTAAACTTTAAATGTATTTATAAAATAGACCAATAAACCAGAAGCGTTTTTTATGTTTAGATGATGTTGATGCTACAATAAAAATGTTCGATTCCATGATATTTTTATTTCTAAGAGCAAATATTTTTACGAGAAATTAACAATAAATTATCTTTTATATTGTTTCTATCGATTTGAATAATAAAATAAAATTTGAAAAAGGAATGTTTCCTTTCAGAAAAATTTGCTATCCCTAGTATTTCAAGTAGGTACTTTCCTTTCAGGGCACATCGAAAATTTCCACACTGTATACAAACAAATATACAAATATGCAAATATTGCTCGTTTAATGGTATAGGATTAGTAGTAAATTAATTATTTATCAAAAACATTCCTACGATAGCAAATAAAATCGAACTACCTACTGATTTATTTATACTGTGGCGTAATCGCCCGCCTTCATAGGTCACCGGAGTTCATGTCGCGCCGGCTCCTGCGCAAAGCGGGCGCGAGCCGTCTCAGGGCCTAAAATGCCTAAATTGTCTGAACTAACCGCCCTTAATATTAGTGTATATTAGTGTAAATGAAATATAATTACTCATAGTATTTCACGTGGCAGTGCGACGACCCCACCGGAAGTGTGTGTGTTTGTATTTGTATACACACGCGTCAACGCGTTTCAACGATATTCTACAGTTTATGGTCTGCCTTTTATAGCTCTATCTTTGACCAGGGGTTCAGTGATTTAGTTAGTCTATGGTAGATCACAGATTAAAAATGTTTTGAAATAAGGTTAGTGGTAGATGTTCTGATTATTATTGAAGTGAGGGTGAGAGAAATATAAGAGAAGAGAGAGATAAAAGCTGGTTAAAAAGCAAAGAATTGATACTACTGATTTTTGAAGGATGATATAGAAATATTGTACCTACAGACCACACTATTGATTATTATAGTTCAAAATGAAACTTAGAAAGAAAACTTACTCCTGTGTCACATTTCGCAATTTTTCCAATATCTGAAAATTTAAATGATGCTGTTTTTCATCTTCACCAATACAAGCAATGCTAAGGCAACAATGAACTGATAAACTAAGAAATACTAAAAGATTTTTGCAAGATTATCTCCACGGTTTCGTACCATAGTCCAACTATAGTCCACTGAGCCACTGCTTTTCTTTTTACTATATATACTTTTTACTATATAAAGGAGATTTCAAAGTTATCCCAATGTATATTTAGACTGTATATTACCGTTCAGTAATTGTTTACATAACTGGTCACTGTTTATTTTCCCTTCATATGCATTAAAAAATCTCCGGAATTATTTATGTTCATAATCTGTTCTGGTTTATTGACTTCTGAACGTTTTTCTTTAATCAACTTGTTGAATGTTGTTGACTTGGTTAATAATAACTCATATTTCATGAGTTCAGTGATAAGCTGATAATCAGTGACTGGTCAGCAAATGCTGAGCTTTTTTTTTTAAATCTTTATTTAAAGAGCTCAATCACAAAATGACTATGATGCTGGGTCACTTTTCGCCTTTTACTTTATTCATCGAACATTTTTTAATTTATTTTTTCTAGTTTTTGTGCGTATATTCATGTTTTCCATACAATTTCCCAAACATTAATTTTATTTCTTTCTAAAGAATTATTTCGCTGAACAATTTGGTAACGCACGTGCACGTATAAAATGGAGTTGTTTTTATTCGAGTTTTTATGTGTTGTATTAATTTATTTCATGACCAACATTTAATATTACACACTAATCTAAAAACAACGCGGCAGATCCATAAAAAGCTGTTATAAAAATACCCTCGAATTGCGTAATTGTAACGATGATAAACCATCATAAAAAATACATTGTTATTGTGTCACTCTCGTAAATTTTAAATAATTTCGACACGTGTCTATGTGAGTCGTAAATCTATTATTTTTAGTACAAGCCGCGGTTTATGGGTAGTTGGATCTTATCGTAAAAGTGCATTGCATAATTCGGTGCACGTGTTTTTTTGTGTGTACGTCTATTTGTAATTTTATATAGGTATTAGCTGTCCCTTCTACCTCCTGTCCTCCTGCCCGCAGTAGCTTTTTTGTAATAGCTGTCCCGGCAATCGTTATTCTACCATTCTCTTATCACTTAGGTATGAAAAATAGATGTTGTTCGATTCTCAGATTCTTGAAATCCAGAAATGCACACAAAATTTCATTAGAATCGGTCAAGCCGTTTCGAAGGAACTTAAAACACCAGAATTTTGATATATTACATTCTATCTCCGAATAAAAAACTTCACAACGGAACATCCATTTTGTGTTTTGCTATATCATTAGGATAAGACACGGACAGACATACAGAAACATTTAAACTTTATCCGTATTGATAATATAAATGTTAGTGGTCCAATTAAGAAAGCAGTCAATCAACGAAAGTGCATGTACGTCATCTAAAATGGCTCGCAAAATAGTTTTAATTGGTCGTAAATCAGATTCGCTATTTAAGTATAAACATGATAACGTTATCAGTCTAGAATATTATTGCGATTTATGTAATGAACTAGAATTTCAAGTTAATATTCATTCATGTAACTAGGCACAGATAATATCATTCAAAGAAAGTCTTTCATTAATTTTTTTTTATGGAATGTTGTTTTTCTTCATATTCACATAATATGTGATAAGCGCTAATTGTTATCTATTAATTTTAACTTTGTAGCTAAAAGCAAAGACTACAAAATATTCAAATATGTAGATATGATTTATTCGCTATACATTGGCGAAAGACGCGGGTTCGAAACTGGCCTCGTGATCGAAGTTTTCTATTCTTCAAAAATATATATTTATAAAGCATTTGAATGATATAAAACTGAATTTCGAACTTAATTGGTTACCAAGTCTTATGCTGGTGCAATTTTTTTTCAATGATAAATGTGTCGTAACATTACTTATACCTAGGACCTATCTAATCCGTGCTTATACATAGTTTTGAAACTTTAATTAGTTTTTTACTATGAAAATATCTTCATGTGTACAGTTATAAAAACTATTTCTACTGTAACAAAATAATTGAAACAAACTAACTGAGGTCAGACTGACGCGATCTTTGCTCCAGAACATTATCTTAATTACTTTGTAAACATTTGGGCCACAGATAATATATTGTTGCACAATTTTTTTGTATGTTGTTCTATGTTTTTTTAATGTGTTATATTTAATAAATAAAGTAAATATAAAATATCACTGCATTTTCAATAAAACATGTATGTCTGGCAATCGAGATGTTATTATTGTATTCCTATGTAGTATGTAGCAAAGAGATTTATTTTATTTCTTTTTTTAAAGGATTTTCGATTATTATTTAGTTTTTAATCTTGCTTGTTTTTAAATTTAACACCATTGAAAATAACACGTGTCTAAAAACCAAGACACAAAAACATTTTACTTATTTAAAACTGAACTATTAAACATTCTTCCACTTAAACTTTCAAAATCCCAAAACTGCCTAGGGTGCCCATAATTCACGACACTGTCCCCAAAACAAGACAATGCTGGTCACCCGCTGGCTTCTCGGTACCTTCACACTACAGGGTGATTCACATTTCATTTCATTTATTTTAATTGAGCTGTCATTTTGGCATATTGAAAAATAAAATGTCAAAAATTCGTTGTCGGCGCGACGGGGCGCAATCGGAGGTACCCATTAGTTTAACTTCGATGAGGTCACTGTGTATTTTTAAAACAAATATATTAATTTTTAGGTCTTATTGCATTTATTAGTTGGGACACGCTGTATTTATCGGTGTGCGTGTTATTAATTATTTGCGGTGAATTAAATGGAGGTTGTTGAATCACCCTGTACATTTAATATTTGGTATTTTAAATTTTGATTAAAAAATAGTTTTGCATACAGACGTACGTCATACCTATTTATTTTCTTAATATTATAATATCCTTCATTCCTTCATTAACATTATAAATTATGATCGTTATTTTTATCAATAATATGGACATGTTACACAGTAGAATGCCGGCAGAATTCCTGAACGGATTTGGATAAACTTTAACGTAGCGATAGTAGTAATAATTGTGTCTACGTTAAAAATAAAAACGTTCAAATTCGAATAAAAACTCAAATATAATAATCAACACCGCTGCCTTTCAGAATTTTTCTACATTTATAGAAACCATTGCAAAAAGTATTAAATTAATAAAGGGTCGAACCATTTACTTTTTAAATGCCTATTAAAAACCATATACATACATATACAGAGCAGTTAATACAACTAGTTGCAACTGTAATTATATAGAGCAATTAACACGCCCACTCGACCTCACATTTCATTTCACTGACATAACTTTCCTCATATAACGCCTGCAATTGGTTGACACAAAACCTCCCTTTTTGCGCTTGGTTAAACAGAGTAATTAGAATCTAGCTTTTTATATTCATATACATATGTGCATGAAAGGGCAAGGTTTAATCATTAATTATATAAAAAGTGTTACGGTTCTTTGAAAAATACGTTTTTTTTTGTTTAAATTTCAGATTATAGCAGTAGGTATTGTATTTTACGACGTGCCTTTAACAATTATACGAAAATAGAAAACATATAATTTACAAAAATCAATACATGTTATAACTTACTTACCTTTTTGATCTTCCTTAAATGCTAAAAACGGTACAAAGATATTTCACCGAATTTATAAATATATTCCAATTAATAAAACAGATTTATCTCTAAAATATTTCGCAATTTTAAAGCTTATAAGAAAAAAAAAATAAATGCTTAATGGCCGCCATCTTAAGAACATAATAAATTTTGCCTTATTCTTTGTTGAGTCGGACAAAATTATTGAACTAATCCTTGGCGAGAAACGAAGCGTGAAGATATTATAGAGACATAAAATTTCGTAGTTAACACCTTTATTTGAAACTTGGAATAAATATAAATTATTATGTGATTATGGGTTGCCTTGATTTTTGGTTAATTTTTTTGTGGTTGGTATGGTTTATTTCGGAATTTTGTGTTTTAATAAGGTCAAATGCTTTTTTCAACTAATTTTAGTCTTTATGTATTTAGTAAATACTAGCTTACCGCCCGCGGCTTCGCCCGCTTTGTCTAAAACCTAATAAATTACATATATACTAAAACCTTCGAATCACTCGTTCTATTAAAAAAAACCGCATCAAAATCTGTTGCGTTGTTTTAAAGATTTAAGCATGCATAGGGACAAAGAAAGCGACTTTGTTTTATAGTATGTAGTGATGTACCGTTTAAGTTCACAATACTTATAGAAGTACCTATAAAGTTAATTTAGCAAGAGCTTTTTTCATTTTGGGATGAAAAAAAAAGATAGGTATAGACAATGAAACCCAGACTGTTCAAACTAGTTCCACAAATTAGGATAATATAATGTGCACTATCATTTTATCACTTGATTACACACTGTCCGAATATTATATTACAATTTTATTATATTTATTATCTTAAATTTGATCTTTCAATAAACGTAATAAAGTTATAAAAAATCAGGTAGTCGATAGGTATTAGCTTACAGCAAAGTAGTTTGAAAAAATTTGTGATTTAAGTCATTAGGTACAGTCTACATATTATACATTGCACTAATTTATGCCCGCGGCTTCTTTTGCGAGAAATGAGATGTTTTAATTCCTTCATTATAATAGTTAGTATAATTAAAATTAAGGAGATGATCAATAAATAGGTAATCTGTCTGTTGCTAATAGCGACTCGGCAGTTTTCGATATGCATTAGCCGAAATGCTCAGCAGACAAAGATACATTTATATGTATCACTTGTAGACATGTACAATAAATAATAAATAAATAAATATTATAGGACATTATTACACAAATCGACCTAGTCCCACAGTAAGCTCAATTAAGGCTTGTGTTGTGACTTGTGGGTACTAGGCGACGATAAATATAATATTTAATAAATACATGTATAGATAATAACACCCAGACCCAAGAACAAATAATTGAGTTCATCACACAAATATTTGCCCTGACCGGGGATCGAACCCGGGACCGTCGGCTCAGTAGGTACTTTACCACTGCGCCAACCGCGTCGTCAATGTATATACTAAGGCTTTTTTATTTTAGCTTTCAAATATCCTACATTCTAAAAAGCTATAAAATCCTAACCATTCTTCTATTAAAGCATTTAATACTGAAAACCGGTTTTATAATCTCCAGCTCATAACAATAATTAAGTAACTTGTAATTATTGTAATGAGAAATATCTTCAGTTAATAACAAATTTAAATTGCCTTGTAATATAATAATGTTATACTTTAACAAGATTATGTGATAAGGAATATAAAGGTTGATGATTTAATTATGTTTAATTTCCGCTTATATCAAGAAAATTAGGTTGAAATTAATAGAACCCAAGTGCCCAAGTATTCATATTTCAAAAATATTACTTGTGATCGTAAAATATAATGTCTGGCTAGTAAAAATATAGCAAAAATCTTTTTTTACATAGAATACATAATACTAATCCCATACATGACCCTTTATTTTAGGGTTGTCACACATAAAAGTATCTTTTTACTTAGAACTGCAGGTACATCGCTCGAACAAACTGATCAATCAAAAAATTAAATTCGTTAACACGTTCAATAACAAGTGCGTTAACCCTTCACTAGCTGTCAACACTCAATATTGAATGAATAATAATTCGACAGAACGACCCTTTCAATATTTAGTCTGTGCGAAATCTGTAGAACTTGTTCCAAAACTTTCTTCCTGTTAGGAATCCTTGTTTCCCGTCTCGCTCACACCCGCCGGCTTGTAGCGACGTGTGACGCGCGAGAGCGGGACGGGTGACATGAAGACGTCACGCAGCGCTAAGGCGCGCGGCCTGCACTCCTTTATTTTGTTGGCAGACATAATTTTTGTTGTTTTTTCATGATCCCAAAGCTACGTCTTTGTTCGACTGAGTCTCGAGTTGGATAATTTCTTTATTCCGAGATGAACACACAATTTTCTGGGCCGCATTATTACGTTATGGAGTTGATTCGCGTAATAATTTTATTACTGGCCGCAATGGTGGAATGCTTTTACGTTTTAATTTTATTTGCGTCTTCAATTACGGTGAATATTGATGAGAATTAAGTGTTGGTTTTTTGTGACTGTTTTTGTGCCACCTGCGTCGGTTTTGTGAAGTAGCCACGGGTGTAGTTATTGACTTTGAGACTCTTGACTTGTTTTATTTTTTTGTACATTAATTACGCAGACTTAAGAGCTTTCTTTAAATTTTGGTCGTTGTATTAATAAAATCTTTAAAATGCAGCAAAACATTGCATATTGTACCTATTTTGTTAGTTTCAAATTGGAAAATCTAAATAAGTATATAATTTATCGTTCTTTTCTCTCACTAAACATCATAAAGTAACTTTAGTGCAGGATACATAGTACATACATAATCTTATAATATAAAAATGAATCGCAAAATGTGTTGGTAAGCGCATTACTCGAGAACGGCTGAACCGATTTCGATAATTCTTTTTTTATAATATTCCTTGAAGTACGAGGATGGTTCTTATGTAGAGAAAACGTAAATATGTACCACGGGCGAAGCCGGGGCGGACCGCTAGTACATATATAAATTACAAAATAAGTCAAGAGCCATATCTTATTCCAATGTTACTTTTCACCTCGCCTCTAAATAAAATATCCCTTTGTCCCTAACCATGATGTCATTCAGTCGATAAGAATCTTTATCTTCAATCAAGCCAAGCCAAACACTCACTAAAAAATATCCGAACCAATCCATCGCTAACTTAATTGTAATACAATGCGTAATCAATTGTTTTTAGATTAACAACTGATTTACAATTAGTTCGCGGAATCAATTTTTGCTAAGTCATAAAATTTTATGACGTCATTGAGAAAGACATATTTATTAATACGGAGCAGCTTCGAAGGGTTAAATGATTAGGTTTTTGTTCAATTGTCTTTATTTAGGATGCAAGACATTTTTAAGAGGAACAAGATTAAAGATAAGATCTCAATCTGAATGTCTGATCTACTGACTGACTGTTTTGTTGATCGAAATTAAAAATTTCTATTGTTTTATAGAGTTTAGGCATTATACATTTTTCAATAAAAAATATGATTTTATAATACCGTATCTTTTTGATCAATTATTATAAATAAATGACTGCTATCAACGTAGAAAAATAAATACACCCATAAAAATTCCGTACACCACTTTACAGTACCCAAAACAAACTATAATACATAGCAAGATATACATCAGACAGCCTTCTCTAGAAAATCTAGACTGCTTCACGCTTACATTTTCCTACTTTAATACCTTCACACAACTACAGAACCTCAAGTTCAATAATGCCTTATGCTTACACCTTCCTTTTTTTTTTATAGTGGGGAAATCTTCCAAAGATACCCACGGCCCCCGGGGAAGGAGCCGTGGGTTATGTTGGATTCTTACCGACTAAAACCCCACTGTGTTCCGTCGAGCCGCTTTAATGATGGGGCCGCGGGTATTTGTTAGAATTCTTCCGCGACATGCTTACACCTTCCTACCACTTTTATACCTTCATACAAATACCTTATGCTTATACCCTCCTACTTCAATACTAAATCCATCTTCTTGCAGGTTAGCAGCAGCAGCAGCAGCAGCCGCTGGGGCCACTAGCGAGCTGAGCTATCTGGCTGCACTCCACCCCGCCTACCGACCAGTGCCGTACGACCATCCCCTGTATGGGGCTAATACTTTACGAGGTGAGTTTTCCTTGTTAGAAGTAAGTACCTATCTACCTAATCCATACTAATATTATAAATGCGAAAGTAACTCTGTCTGTCTGTCTGTTACTCAATCACGCCTAAACTACTGAACCAATTTGCATGAAATTTGGTATGGAGATATTTTGATACCCGAGAAAGGACATAGGCTACCTTTTATTGCGAAATATGTACCACGGGCGAAGCCGGGGCGGACCTCTAGTTATTATTATGGGCGGGAAATGCAGAAAAGGAAACCATGAGAGTTCTATGGCAAAGGAATCATGAAGAAGAGATAATAATATAGTTGTTATCCTGTGAAATTAAACAATTCATGTAAGACATTTAAAAGTGTTAATGAATAGTATTTTTCAAGAAACTACCAATTATATATGCTGTATTTTTTCGCACATAAAATCTTTAAATGAATTAATTTTCGTTTAATAAAGCGATTATTATATACAACGGAAACATTGTGGCTTCAACGGTGATCATAAAGAGATATAATTATTACTAAATGTATAAAAACGCGAAACCTCGAACACAAGGAACTATTTTTAAAATAGAATATTTAGTAGGACAAACGATAAATACTTAATGCAAAACATTCATTATCTTTAGTTTGTAAAAACGATCTACCTAATTGTTATAAAATAATCAATCTCATTTTCATGAATTCTATGAAGTAATATAGACTAGAATATGAAATGACATCTGACCTGAATGCACCAACAATTTACTGGTAAAGGTGACCAATGAAACCCCTTTTAAACATGAGCTTCGTTATCAGACGCTTACTTGTTAATGATAAGTGCAGTAATGTAATACCTAAGATTATTCTTGAGACCTAAGTATTGTTTATATTATAGTCGAAGATTGACGGGTTGCTATGGGGTTTAAGTGATTGGTTTAAATTAACAGGACAATAAGTTTGAGTAAAATTTTAGAAGCTTAAATGTCTTGGTTATATTTCTTCTAAGTTTAAATATTGTTATTGATAGTTAGATGCAAGATTTTTATTTGGAAACGCTACTGTGTCCCAGTTTTAAATTACAAGCTATGGCAATTTTCCAGCTAGATACAATCCATAAAGAATTCTTCGTTATGGGAAATATGGTACTGTCCTACTACCTATAACTAGACGTAAACAAGAAACAGTTCGCAGTCCGGATCTATTCATAAATAGCTATCAAATAAAAAAAATCACAACTGTAACGACGAAACGTCTTAATTGCAAGCTCGAAACTCCAACCCTTTCAATGCATGCCAATTTTAAACCACGCGGTCCTCTAATAGCCACATTTACCTATCTGTCATCTCGCCTTGCTGCATTCAATTTGGAATTCTAATACACGGTGAGAGGGTTTATTTTTAACCGCCGTGCGTAAATACATGGTAGCAGTCGTGAGTTCAAATCCTAATTAACACCTTCGTGTATAGATAAATTGAGATGATAGCACGGATGTGAGTTGTAAGGGCTCTAGACAATATTTACGGTTGTTCATTTTTGGGCCGGCCCATAATGGACTGTACCGTTCAATATTTTCATAATTATTTTGTGCGCAGTGCCGGGTTAAGTTTATATTGGAGTTAGGATAGGTTAGGATTCGTATGTTTGATTTGAGTTAGTGAATAGCTACATAGTTACATTTTTATGAAATTTAGTTAGAGCATGTGGATAGATGAAAAGTTAAAACATGAATTATCTAATCTAATACATCCAGTAGTACGCATTACCGATACCTAAACTAGAAATTATTAAAAAAAGAAAGTTATTATTATCTGCGTACACTGTTTTTCTACTGTGTCGTATATTAAGCATTATACCAGAACTACTAAAAACTATTAATAATGAAAATGAAGTAAGTACTTAGAATAATAGCTGAGTCAAGGCAGGGCGGCAAAGGCAGGGCGGGCGGCTAGTTTAATACAGACATGTAAAGACAATATACATATTATATGCATATGCCCACAGACTACAAAATCACTACTAATTCGCTAAGCCTTATAATCATTATCATTACATAGTATAAAACAAAGTCGCTTTCCCTGTCCCTATGTCCCTATGTCCCTTTGTACGCTTAAATCTTTGAAACTACGCAACGGATTTTGATGCGGTTTTTTTTAATAGATAGAGTGATTCAAGAGGAAGGTTTATATGTATAATAACATCCATTAAATAGTGGAAAAGTACTGTTATTTTTGAGGTTTCTAATGTGATGTCGTAAAAAATTAGATTTTTCCCGCTTACATTGCAAACGCAGGCTGAACCCTACGAGTTTTATCAAAATAAGGTACTAAGTATTATACACATTGAAAATGTCTACAGAAAAGTCCGCGATGGTATATGTCTATCTCTTATGGATAACCCACAATAACTTTTTTTTGTCATTTACTTTTTACGACAAATAATGGCTAATTTTCGAAGCGATTTTAACCAATACAGCATTAATCCTTAACCAATTAAATACCTTGAATACATTGTTAATTTAATATAGATCTATATGGCCCTTTACACCGTATGATTTAAGTGAATATTTTCGAAGATATTACAGATTTAAAAATTGCGGGACGTAGCGTTTGCGGCGGTACCGGCCGGCCGCCCGGCTATCTATTTTAAGCAAGCCGGAGCGGGCCGCTATGTTTTTATATACAACGTTCACAGTTTTTCTGTAGTGTATTTAGTATTAGAATTGCACCCGTGCGAAGCCGGGGCGGGTCGCTAGTTTTGTATAAGAACAAAACACCGAGGATTACCCATTCGACACGGGTATACAAGTGATGACATTTAATCCTGATTGTAAAAGTGAATTGTTATTAAATATATTGGTTTTTGAGCCATAAGTTAGTATAGGAAAGTTCTATTTTGCTGTTACGAGTACATTGTTAAGTTTGAAACCACAGTTTGAAACTGATTTGGATGAATTTTGATGTAGAGACAGTGGTTTTTATTGTAAAAATGTTAGTTTCCATTACCATTCAAAAGTAGGTAATTATTAGGGATGTAACGATACATGATTTTGCCGATACGATACCGATACCGATATTTGTAGTAATGTATCGGCGATACCGATACCGATACCGATATCGATGGCTTGGTAGAAAAATAAATAGTGAATTATGCATAAAAAGTTACCAACGTTTAACAGAGACAACTGTTAATCGTATTCTTTTAAATAAAAATGCCAAATCAAAAAACAACAAAACCATTTATTTTCATTGAGATAATATTACTACGTATGGAGGAGACACCACGAACAAAATCTGTGCGCCATTTTTTTGCTCTAACTAAGTTTTAAAAATTATTATTTAGTACTTAACGATGAAAGTTATTCCTTTGCACTTTTCCGTATTATTTGTATTATTTGTGCAATATCGTAACACACACGAAGGCATGTTTGATGCGTTTCACTTTAAAACCATTAAAAAAAACCGCTCAACATACGTCACATGACGTATGTTGAGTGGAACATAAGTGATGTAGGCAGTGTCGTCTCCTATTAATATTATCTCAATGTTTATTTTAGTATTATTATTTTACGAAGTCAGTTAAACTTTAAGTAATACACATACAATCAGTACCTAATAAAAGTTTACTATAATTGGTAGAGTTTTTTCAGAAAACAAAGTGCGCACGCGCGGGCGGCCTCCCGCATCGTTCATTGGGCGCGGATTTTTAAATTATTTGATATCAAAAAAATTGGTTGTTTGTAAAGTAGGTTTACGATGGAGATGTTTACGTGATAACATAATGCAGTGGCAGCGCTCGAGATGAAACGGGAGATCGGTCCGTCTCTCTCTCGTTATACCTGCGATCGCGCTCGTGAGGTTTTGGTGTGACACAAGTTTATGAACATGTCACCCGACTAAAATGATTTTAAAAGCGTTATCACGTTAAAAATTAAAAAAATTCAAAATTATTTATTTCGGAATTACATAAACAAATTTGTGATTGGAACACTCCTAGTAAGCAAATAAAATGCTTGTGTCAGGAGGTTCCGCTCTTCCTTAACACTATTACAGAAACAGAAATAAAACAATATGAATGAATACAATGCAAAAACATAAAAGAAAAGAAAGAATTTAATAAAAAAAATATCGGTATCGGTTGATTTATTATCGGCGATACCGATATATCGGTATCGGTATCGGTATCGTTACATCCCTAGTAATTATAATTGGCATGGCAGTTAACTTTGTCGATTTTGATTGACTTTTGAAATTTGATAGTGAAAATTCATAAAGGAAAGGTGTTGGTAATTAGTAATTCCTAATTAGTTAGGTATATTTTTTTATTAGATTTATCTATAAAAATCCTTACAATTACAATTACCAATGTTCTGTAACATTTAATAATTAACGAATTATTTGACTTTCTCAACAATATCTAGTGTTTCAATATTTGACCTATTACTGATGATTAACCAATAAGAAAGGTTAAAATGAGAATATAGGTCTGTAGAGGACACGGGCCTTCCGGCCACTGTGCCTGTAACGTGAGAGGTCTCGGCCCAAGGATAAACAGCACCCGCTGGGATGGTAGTATGCAACAGAGCAGCAATAATAAAAATGTTTAGTTTGCCAAAAAATAAAATATTCAATAACAATTTTTTACAGTTTTTCTAATCATTGAGACATCTTTTTAAGCATTTACATATTATATGCTTGTGGTAGAACATCTCAACAAATAACACTTTCTTTAATAAAGTTTAACTGACGTAATAGGTATTTATACTGTGATGATTTCATACCATTTGTTGTAGTTATTCAGCTTTCGCTAGAAGTATGCAATATAGGAACTATTTTTTTAAAGTATCTTTATTGAGATGATTTGTTAAACATTCAGTTGTTATAGTGATTCAATTTAGAACGTATGTACAACATGTTCTCATCAAATATCTACTACATATTCTTTAGGTTAAGCGATATGTCGCATTGTAGTAGATTATCAATGTGTAGGGTAACGTCGACTCTAGTTTGTGTAGTTTTTCAACGTTGGGAGAATTTTTAGCAATAAAAATAAATTAATTACCAAAAAATAATTATGTTACACCTCTCGCATAAACCATCCAACGAAAAAATCGCACCTAATTGAGCGTTATCTACAGCCGTGTAAAGTTAGCCAGTAAGCCGACACTGCGGATTTCTGACCGTAAACAATTTCGGTAAAAACCGGTTTCATTTAACTTTCCGCGAATATGTTATTTTAGATGCTGGCTTCAGAGAAATTTTATTGATTTCAGATTTATTTGAAACCCTTTGATACTTGATTGGAAAAGGGTTTCGAAGATCCTCGAGATATTGTTATAATGTTTTATTTTAATCCATTTTGTTTCATGACTTAAGGAAGATAGTTGTTAAAAAATATCAAGGTAATTAACAGTTTTTTTGATATAAAAATATCAAATGCAGTCGAGTGTACTTTTAATTTGATATAAAAACAAAAAAAAAATGTCATGACAGTGTCTACCGGATATTGTCTTTAACAACTCAATTCATAATTTTGATTAAATCTTGACAGGACCTCATTCTAGAGCGGCCCTGAGCCCCTGAAATCTTTTATTAACATATTGTATTAGAACGTTACAGCTATAATTGAAATATAAATGAATTCAAAACAAAATAACAATAAAACAGTAACATTTAGACGTATGTGTAAAAGAAATAAAATCCCACAGAAACAGACAGTACATAGTGTTGTTAAAAGTAATTCACTCGACTTTATTGCTGCGTTTTATTATTCTCATAATTACAGCTCTTTGAAATAAGATTTTTAATAATCTTTCATGAAGACCATAATTTAACAATAACAATCCAAAGCCGTATTTATTCTCTATAAAATTTACTTTAATTAATCGCCATAAAAAATGTACTTTGTTCCTTAAACGTCCACATTATCATATTACATTAAATTATAATAAAATAATTAAAACAGCTAGCTCACTCGACTGCGTCCATTATGCTAAATATAGACCGTCATCAGTCGACTGCAAAATTTCGCAACCGAAGTGACAAGCCGAAACTTAATAACTTACTCAGAAATGCACCAACAAATTGGGAGTCAGGTCGTCTAACCGGCTCGGTAACCCAACACTGGCTTACCGAACTCTCCGACACATATAAATTGTATTTTTATTCAAATGGAGCTTGCGTGCCGCGATAAAGCCTCCTTAAAAACAAATAAGTGCTCCTCCATGCATACAATACAAAACGCACTTTAAACATACCTGAAAAAGATGCATTATTCCTCGATGATTGCAGCTAGCTAGCCAGCAATCGTGATTCAGAGAACAAGAAGCTTTAAAGTTGCTGCAACAGAGATGTTGTTTCTGAAGTAACCACTCTTGTTACATTACTTTTAGCGGAACACGACAATGATACCGAAGCGCACTATGTCTCCCTTTGCAATACTGTAAATCAAATCATGAGAACACTGCAGAAGGTTCTAAATCAAAGGACAGAGCATGATGAAATACGCCATCCAGAATTGACCAACAGGAAGACCTTATTCGAAAAACATACTGAGAACGATTTAAAGGTTCATTGAGATAGTTTTTCACTCAATTTGTAAGCCTTGTTAAGCGGACCTTGGTTCGGCTTCGAGACTTAAAAACAATTGAGTAATAACAGTATTCAAGGGTGACGAAGATGATAAAGTATAACTCCTTATATAGAGGCAGGTTTAATTATGGATTGATACATTCTGAGTAACACTTAATTAATTAATTAACGTCTCGCGTTCCGTGCAAGGAATTTTGTATTTTGTAGGCTTAACGCTCGAGGCAATCACGAGTTAATTAAACAGCCATAAAAACGTACCAAACCGAATTCCTAAAGCCATAACAAAGTTCGCAATCGAGCAATTTTAATTTGGAGTAACTATAATAAACGGAGTGGAGTTTATAAAATCGTTAAGCGTCTCCATAAAAATCGATACACCGAAAAATTATTATTAATGTATTCGTATATTGAATCGATGTATACGTCTTCAACCTTCGATAATCGTAAATTAAGGTCCAAGAGTTAACTGAGCGTAAAAACTGTGAACGAAAGATTGAGAGTTCATGTTACTTCGAAATTGTAAAAAGAAAAAGGCTCGAGCGCGCCCGTGAAAAAGAAAGAATAATAGCAGATGTCAAGTTACCGGAGAGCCCATTGATATTGATACGATGTTCCTGAAATGATAAGGCAACAGCGTAAACAATAAAATGTGTTATTGAGAGGCGACATTCACTTTTAAATGGAAATTCTTTGGTGACGGCTTCATTTTACAATTTAGAAAAGAGATCGGGTTAATAATGTTGTCATACTTTCGAATGTATTGGGTAATATATTTAGATGTTTAATCGTCTAAATAATAAAACCTTTCCTACTTATAAAGATCAAAAAATATACTTTTTTAGGTAAATCTTTTATTAATTAACACATTTAAGTTACAAATACCTACCACAATCCAATGTTCAAGATATTAAACTCTAAATATACATTTATACATATATACCTATCATTATAACCCTTTATTCTTAAATAGATAAAAAGAACCTACTTGAGAAATGAATGCATTATGATTATTTAATTAACCGTTTATGTACTTTAAGCACTTAAAATGTTGCGTTTATCAAATGAATCAAACCCTGGACCCTAATCATTGTCAAGGAAAGAAGGAGAGGGTACCGGAACGGGTTTTAGAGTGAGACAGACGATGCTTGACAAGTCACCGGATTAAAAGCCAAATCTAACATACCCCGCATCCGAAGTGATCAAATTCACTCTTGCAATCTACATTGCTCGGTACTTTGAATAAATCTGACCAGCAAGATCCTGTAACAAGAAGAAAAGCACCAATGTACATCGTACTACCAACGAACTTTTTACAAGTGATGGAGGAACGATTTTAAACGCAGAAGGCTTAATTTTGATCTCGGGTCCTTTAATTGAGCGACTTTTTATACCGTTTCACCGAAACAGACTTGGAATTTCATGTTAATAACATTCGGATACATTAATGTTTATATTTTTTCGCGGTTTGCCCAGACATTGTTGGGTTTTATGTCTTGTCACGAATTTTAAGGAACTCCGAGATTTGCATAATGGTTTAGGAATGCGAGTAAATTAGATGTACAAATTGCAGTCGTTATACGTTCAATTACTTCGTAAAACGATAAATTCTTGCTTTTACCAGAATTCTGTTTATAACGGGCTTATTTTGCAAGGTATACAACATCCACACTCTTTATTTAATTTCCAAAATTTGATTTTATTATCATGTGTATGTGTTTTTTATTTAGTTATTTTTCATAATTTAGTTTTGACCAAAATCAAATTTATGATATGCTAGAACCAAATCTTCTAATCTTCAAATTATAAACAACAGCTACTTCATCATTTCATCTAAATATCATAGTTCTACGCTCATATCAACGACTATTTCTCACATTTGTCCAATCATTATAAACAACCGCTCTATAGTTTATACACTCGCAAATAAATTCATAAATTAAACTGTTAAACTATTCATCATAAATCGATACATAGCCAAGATCCAGTTTGTATGATTGACGATACGTACCTCGCAACCTGCTGTGCTCTTAACTGCTGCATTTAAATAAATATCTCCAGTGATTCCTTTAATAGCGATAATAGTTTCCTCTGTGTTAATGTTATTATCATTTATATCTGTTGTTGGTTTATATATTACTTTGAATGTAGTTATGAGAGGTTTATTTTGGTCCGTTTTGATCTTGTTAAAAATGGATGTCGAACATGCAATATTATTACTTACTGTTTTTCATTTATTCATTTATGGAACTGATTCCGTCTTAATAAATAGAAAAAGGTTGGAAAATAAGAACTACGTTATTAATATAGAAAAAGAGCATTAATACTATAAGCTAATAGGCGTAAGTTGATTTCAATTAATTTGTTTTTGAGACGAAGATTAGATGTTTGTGTAGATATTATTAAAGGTCAATATGCCATAAAATAGATGGCAATTTTCTATTACATAATAACTGATTATAAAATCAATTAACTAAATATCTATCAAATGATACGTTTTTTCTTAAATTACTGTCATACTGCTATTGTTATTACAATTTATAAACAACTAAAAATGTTGATTAGTTATATTACTGACTAGCTGTGCCCGCGGTTTTACCCGCCTTGCTCCGCTTCTATTGGTCTTATGATGATGATGATGATATATCCTACAGCCTTCCTCGATAAATGGGCTATCTAACACAGAAATAATTTTTCAAACCTAACCAGTAGTTTCTGAGATTAGCGCGTTCAAACAAACTCTTCAGCTTTATAATATCTATTAGTATAGATTACATCTATCTCTGCTCCAAAATAAACTCTGAATTATAAAACCATAGTTCGTTATTCATAATTACTAATTTATTTATTTTCGTAGGTTCGTTATTACCTTTTTGCTAACATTAATAATTAAAGCCTTATAGTATACACTAGCTTCCGCCCGCGACTCCGTCCGCGCGGAAAAATTGAGAAAAATTAAGATTTATTTTTTCTACTTATTTTTCCAGAATAAAAAGTATCCGATTTTATGCCCAGGATAATAAGGTATAATTATACTACTTTTAATCGAAATCGAACCGTTAGTTTTCACGTGATGCCTGAACACCCCCTGCTATTTATTTTTTCAATATCTTCAATGTACAGAATTGACCCTTCTACAGATTTATTATATGTATATGTATAGATTAATGAACGAGTAATTAACCAAATCCAAGCATGAGCTAGCTATCCTTAGATCCAAGTAATAGATACGTACAAATGTTTTGAAACCCGTTTGATTACAAAAAAACCGTCCGCGTCGGTGCGATTGATCAGCCCTGTATCGAGATTGAGACATCTTAAAACAAGTTCCAGTATTGGCTTGGATGTGTTATGAGCTGAAGCGGTTTGGTGATATTTATGTTTTTCTTTTATATTGATTGTAATTTGTAAGAATTGCAATCATTGTAAATTATGAGATGATATGAATTTTAAATTCATAGCGGATTAGATTTACAAAAGAGATGTTCCAGTAACTACTGAACGATTACCTAGTCCAGAAACTAAGTCTTCTAGGAATGATGAACTACAGGACTGTAACGAAAATGAGAACTGATCAATTGAACGAAACAGATATGGAATTTTGGAATAGATATTTTCTGTTTACTATAATTGATTATTTGATTGAACACAATGCTATTAAATTCTTGATATTAATTTATTTGAAAAGGGCATGGTCTGCATATAAGAGAGTCAACAAAGGAAAGAACAAATGAAACGTTAGTGCAACTTGATAAAACGCAAGAAATAAATTCAATTTTAGTATCAGTCCAATTATTATGTACTTAATTAAACTTGTGAAAGAAAAACACAAAAAATAGGCGCCACTATTACAAACGCTTCCGCTCATGCTTTATACCGCGGTTCCGCCCACGACACACGCTCATAATCATTCCCAGAATGTTTCCAGTTTTTAACCACTCCAATAGGAGAGTTAATTGCTTCATGTTTTAGTATACGTGTATTTAATTTTTATTCTAACGTTTAATTCGATTAATCGATTCCATTGTCCGATAATCGATTGTCTCGGTTCTTTTCAAAGTCGATAGGCGAAGTTCATCGGACGTTATGTAATAATTGTTGATATGATTGGCTTGTTTGCTTTTTTGTTGTATCTAATGAAGTGGTATCGTTTACTGTGATTTATTCTTTTGTTTGTGCGAATTTAATCGAATGCAATTTAAAGATGGGTTCTGTTGAATTGTTAAAAAAAGGGAATTTCAATAAAGTTATTTTCAAAAGCAGGTGATTGGACAGGGGATTCTAGAGGAACATATTTTTAAGGGAATTTATAAAGGCGTATATTGTTAGATATTAGGAGATAATTATGTGTAAGTAACACGTCTTGACCGCCTCCTTGGTACAGTGGTTGGGGCTTGAGCGTAGAACCGAGGGGTCCTGGGTTCGATTACCGGTGGAGACGAAGAAAAAAAAAATGTCTCGGTCTGGCAGGACACAGAAGGCTGATCACCTACTTGTCCCTAAAGAAAATCGATCAGTGAAACAGATGTATGAATAATGCATCTGCCCCTTACCCCACTACGGGGACACGGGACTTCACTTTTACTAACACGTCTTGAACTAGAAACTGAACCTCCGATCTCCCTAGAAAGTGCAATTAACCACTCCACCTTTAAACAACCATAATATGTGTTAGGGGAAACATAAATCACTTCTACCGGGATCGAATGTCGTACCATTCGGTTCCTAGAAAGTTAATTAACAAGTCAACACGTGTTTTTGCGAATCCGACAACCATGTGGTGAGAATGTGTTTATTGAAAATCCCTTTTGGCGGTTTTATTTTGTCAACTTTGGTTTTTGTGTTGAAACTAGTTATTACTGTGATTGTCTTAATTATGTTTTTTGACACGACATAATTAAGGTATGATATTATGTAGTTGTAGTATAAATGTAATCGATAAGTAAGTTGTGTAAGAAAATCATTTCAAAATATGTTTAAAGTGAATTTAAAGTTATTATTAGATATATGATATGACATGAGTATATATATATGCACTTAACTACTCGTATGTAGGTACATACATATATAAAAACGAAACAGAGTCATTCTAAAGTAAACATCGATTATTTTACATCAATAGACTCTAAAACTATGACAATCAATAAGTGACATAACCCTCTTCTTATTTACTCAACTATCCAATCAGCTTCTAGATAAATATTTGTTTTAGCCAATAGCCAATTGTTTGCTTGTAATTAAAGGTTTTACGTACATTTTTAATTGCTCAGAGGCGGAGCTTAATCATGTGTAACTTCAATATTTATCTTCACTTTAGTAGTATAGAAAAAATATAGATAGAGCCGAAAGTATAAAATAATAACAGCCTTAAACAATATTTTGAAAATCATTCAACTGACGAAGTTTGTTTTAGATCTATAAACGTTTAATATTCATAATGATCTAAAAAGTTAAATTCTATATACTTAATTTTATTCGTGAGAAACTCAATATAAGAAGATAATGTTCGACAAATTGTAGCTGGGACACCTCATCAAACAATGCTGATGTATCTAACAATTATTTATTTTGTATCCGTGTTCCTTTTTTTTTAATTTACCTAAGTCAACTTTCAAAATAAAAATTGTTCACAGTTTTCATCTACAATTATGAAGAACTAGATTTCCGCCCGCGACTTCGCCCGCGTTTTCAAAGGAAAACCCGCATAGTTCCCGTTTCCGTGGGATTTCCGGGATAAAACCTATCCTATGTGTTAATCCAAGTTACCCTCTATATGTGTGCTAAATTTCATTATAATCGGTTCAGTAGTATTTGCGTGAAAGAGTTACAAACACACACACACACACACATCCTCACAAACTTTCGCATTTATAATATTAGTAGGATGTATGTGTTCAAACCATAGTTTTAAAACTTACAAAAAACGTCGCAGTCTCTAAATATCCTAAATCCTTAAAAATAACCCCTACACAAAAATTAACATCAGATTTAATATAGTGTCGCTAACATTAACTGCTATTTGGCGACGTCATCGGCTTGTAAAATAAATCACTAGACATACCACGCAATTTATGGCTCATAAATTGCAAGTAACGTCAGCAACACTTCATTCCGTTAAATTAATGAGAAAATAATTCTAATTTGAAACGCTATAAGTCATTAAAATGTCTTCATTTTGTTTTGTACAGGCTTAGGTTTTATAGGCGTTATTTCAAGGAAAATCTTAAATAGAGATTAGTGTAGGACAAGATGGATTTCATGTGTATGGAATTTTGGCTGTTCATTAGTAAGATTATCATATACCTACAAATGTTTATCACACATAGTGTCTATTTTTTGAAGTGAAACTTCTTTATCGGGGTTGGAAAAAAATTTAGTGTAACATTTTTCGTTACGCGTGACATTTTTCCGTTACGCGCCATCTTTTTCGCATCCCTACCACGCGTGATTCGACGTATTCCTTTAAAGTTGAATATAGTAAATTATTTTTTGAAAAATAAGGTCATAAATAAATTTCACTTCTTACTTGTGTACACGCACACATTTTTTTTTTCAGTAGAGCGTAGAGTAGAGCAATACCTACTGTAGAGCCTATAAACTCACTTTCTCAAATAAGTTGGAGTTCCTGTTATCAACATACGTATGTTTTTTTTATATTTTTATTGTACATAGACATTACTTTTCTCTTTTCTTGATCACTCCATAAAAATCTTTAACTTAACAACCCCTTTCCGCCAAGATCCACCCCTATAAAATTAATCACAAAATTGCTGACACTATGGTGATAAAAACACATAAACAGTAATTATCGAAAGCTGTGAGCACATGGTCTTCCGACCAATTATCCTAAGGATGAGCTAATGATGTATGGAAATAGATTCCCTTTCGATTGTGATCAAGGGATCTTTCAGTTTTTTTGAGTTTGAGTTCAATGTGTACTCCACCTGGTTTATGAGGAAAGGCGCTAAAGATGTAGTTTAGGTTGTTTTTGTAACACAGTTGTTTAATTGAATTGTTGACATGTTAACATGGTAATTAGGTATGTTCCATAATTATTATAAATTCATAATTATTATAAACTAGATTTCCGCCTGTGGCTTCGCCCGCGTTTGCAAAGGAAAACCCGCATAGTTCCCGTTCCCGTGGGATTTCCGGGATAAAAACTATCCTATGTGTTAATCCAAGTTACCTATATATTATATTATATTTGTTCGCTGCTCGAACACTCTATATGTGTGCTAAATTTCATTGTAATCGGTTCAGTAGTTTTTACGTGAAAGAGTAACAAACATCCATACATCCATACATCCTTACAAACTTTCGCCTTTATAATATATATTAGAATATTAGACTAAAGGACTCTTATTTGTGCTTTGAAATAACGATTATATTATAGTTTAATTAAGATATCTACATTAAAATATTATTAAACTATAGCACCTTTATTCGCCTGTCGTAAATTGCCAAAAAGCCACCGGTCATATCTATCAAATCCTCAAATTAAACGATTTTTTACTTTTTACACTTCTGAGAAGCAGATGTGTTGCTCTACCTGCTATCACCTTTGATTACAACATAAAAACCTCGTTAGTTTAGGGTTGTCAAAACGGAGAAAATCAAAATTTGAAAAAAATATTTTTAAAATTGCTTTTGTGTTGCTTTAAAATTTTATCATCGTATTGATATTAAATGGGTTTTATATTCGTTTTGATTTATATTGTTTATAGAATTGAACAGGTCAAGCAGTTTCTGACAGTTTAAAAATTTGACGAACCATATAAACACCGCTACTTGCATGGTGAGAAAATTGACTTTTATTTCTATTATACATTAGGTTTCTTAACAAATATGTTTTGAGTGACAACCCTAGCTGTTGCTAAACAACACAGTCTAATCAGTTTTATGACATTTGATGTTTTAATGATATTTGGTAGCAATTCTGTTTTATGTGAGCGAATTTGAGGCTGAAAATAATCTTCGTGATTATGCTTTTACTGTTGCTTTTATTATGCAAAATTACTATTTGATATACTTTAAATATAGTCCTTACTAAGGAGTAAGGTTCAACGTTTAGAAAACTATTGTTTAATTTCCCTTGAGATTACTTAATAATTGCTAAGCAAATACAGATATTATTTTGAAATAGATCCATTTTTAAATGAGACTGACAAACGATATTTTAACGCTTG
>CAJQZN010040208.1:0-21880 GCA_907164685.1 Colias eurytheme
TGACAGTAGTACCCACCTCAACGCTTCGCTTATGAGGCGTGCAATATGTGGTTATATTCTGACTTGCTTTCTCATGATATTTCGATACAAAAATTCCACTATAAATCCGAACCAAGTTCATTATCCTACGAGGCTACGAGACAAAACAATTAAGTATGGATAGGGTGTACAATTCGGGACGGGGAAAGGCTGGCACGGGGTGCGTTCCGCTCCAGTACACAACGAGCATAAATGATAAAACGCGGGAAAAATAGCACTAGCTGTGCCGTGCGGTTTCACCTGCGATAGGAATATATATTTTGCAATATTTTTATTGTTCCGTTTCTATTTGTGGAAACGTAATGTTATGATGTATACGTTATACGTATGCCTATCGATAACTAATAAAAGTGTATATACATATCATATTTATTTATTCATTATAAGTATTTCATAATAATTGTAACTAGGAATATAATAATAAAACTACCTAATAACCATAAAAGTAGGTAATGTAACTAAAATAAAAAATGCTAATATTAGGTAGGTATGTAAGATTTTCATAGAGAAACTTATTATTTTATCCAATTTAGTCTACGCGAAGTTTCTATTTTTATATTAATAAAACGGTTAAGAACATAAAATGTAGTATCATTTGAATATATTAATTATAAGCCTTTAAAAACATTGATCTTTATAAACATGAAATAAAAGCAGCAATTACTGGCTCTACATCGTTTCTAGTGGGTATATATTTCAAGTTGTTAGTAGGCGCTCATTTGAAGTAGGTTGGCACAGTAAATATTATCGAAGCTCACTACAAAAACACTTGCAAGCACTTGCTATAATTACGAGCTGAAAGGGTGTCCACCCTGTTTACCCTTGACAAACATCAAGATATCGATTATATTCAAATCTACTATTATTTCTAATGAAACCATCGATTGCTACTGATTATGTAAAAAAACGTAATTACGTTACATACAGATATGAGACAAAATTACAATTTTTTTTTTGATAACATGGAATAATTGTTCCACGCGTTTTAAAATGGTAAGTACAAGTACAAGTATTCAGCGAAGTAAGTAAGTATAGCTAATTTCCAATTTATTTTTTTATTTAAATTTACTTTTAAGTTTGAGACGAGAAAACGCGGTTATCGATGTTTCATGAAACTATTTCAAAATATAACTTCTTGAGACAATATAAGATAGTAAAAATATCGCATAAGTGTACCTACATTATTTTCATGCTACATAATTATATTATAATTGGTTATATTAAATTGAAAATATGATTACATATTATAGATAAGTGAAATATTTTATTTTCAATGAAATGTTATAACTTATAACATATGTTATTATTGCGATAAAATGCATACAACACTTTCATATCTCTCTTATTATAACTGAGCGGGTTTAATAAAATGCTAAGCGGTTTTTGATGATATTTGGCGATGAGATAACCTCGATGTGACTTGGCTCATTTTACCTTAGTTTCGATCACACACGTGACGACTGCTACTTTATTCTCTTATAAATAAATGTTCAATGAGTACCTATATTATTAATAAATATAATTAAAGTTAAACACAGTATCGATTTTTCTTCTAATTAGCAATTACCTATCTAAATTAAAATTGCGCAAATAGCGTAATGGTCCAATCGTCAAGTTCATTAGCAAGGAAGTACCCGCAGTCTCCGATAACAGCCGTGACTAATTGTCTGAAGCTATCGCATGCGGGCAGACTCCTTACGGAAAAATATCGATCGCTCCACCACCTGTATGGACACCTGCCGCCCTCGCCTCGCCGCGCGCACACAGTCACCACCGCTCGCCCGAACCACACCGCTGACCGTCGACGTCACGGCGTCCGCTATCGATCCGCCGCACCACCGCACCACCGCACCACTCGCTCTGAATCATCGTGGGATGTAACATGCACATCACGGCGGGCCTCTCCCCGGCCTCCGGCGAAATGCTGGACTTCTCTGGACAGTGCTTCGCGCTCGACCATGCGGTGCCAGAGTCATCTCACACGGTTGAAATCGAATATGTCTACGAACAGCCGCATATGTATGCCCAGAATGAGCGCGATGGACTCGACACCCCGGTGCCGAAGAAACCGCGCCCGAAGAGAGTCCGCGAAGAGCCAGAGACCGACCTGACGAACCTCAACTGGCTCCAGAACATCACTAACATCATGTCCATCCCGCAGTTCCCCATATCGCCCGTGTCTCCAAACCCGCAGATGAAACCGCAAGCGCAAAGCACGAGGCTGGAGAAGTTCAATCAGACGATAGCCAAATGCCAGGAAGATTTCATGGAGAACAGAGACGAGTACAAGACGAAAAGCGACAAGAAGCCGCCGTACTCGTACAGCACCTTGATATGCATGGCCATGAGGTACAACAATGACAAGATGACGTTATCCGCTATATATTCCTGGATAAAGGACAATTTCAAGTACTACAGGAACGCCGATCCGACGTGGCAGGTGAGTTAAGCTTTTTAATCTGAAACGCGGAAAATCAGGCAGGAGATAATTTCTAAATTGATTTAGATAAGGTTTGTAATTATTCTCTATCCGTAAACGGGTCAAGTGTCGTGTGACTGATGTATTTTTAAACGCAATTACGATATAGCTTTGGTGGTTAGTCATGTGAGAAGCGCAGATGGTGTGTTCGAGTTAACGGTTGGAATATTTGAACTGCGGCACGTTTGTGTGTGAAATGTATGGGAATTCATTGTGCGTAGTTTGTTCTTTACTAAATTACCAGAGTTTAATGAACTAAGAATATTTAAGAGAGTATTTCAAATTGCTGCCCCTCTCTTTCTTATACATATTGAATTCATATTTCAAATGAAATTGAAATTAAGCTAAAATGAACTGAAAATTCTTAAAAAAATGTGAGTTACGCGATCATAAGTGGCCTTCGCTCCGGTTCTTATACATTCATATGCTTTTTCTCTAATAAAATGTTGTGTCGATTAGATTCCCGTCATAAAAGTGATCAGGGACCGTATTTAAACTTTATACTAATAATATGGGGCCGTGTTATGACCTCTTATTTTTTTCTGTTCTGTGTTAGATTATTAAGATTTATATTTTTATAACTACATGGTGGCAAATAAAACGCTTTCTATTTATATGTCTTATTTCCAGACATATTACGCCGTGAATTGAACTAACGGGAAATTCATATTAATACCATAATTAACCATGGCTGGCTATTACTTGTATACGTAGTATATTATTATTAGTCTGTGCTATTACGATCATAATATGAATTTGCCAGTCAGTTCAATTCACGGCGTAATCTGTGGTTATAAGATGTCATAATACGTCCTCATATTATTAGTATAAAGTTTATAATTTATATCCAAAACACTATAGTTTTGGGCAAATACTTCGTCTACAACCTCTTCATGTCTTAAGGAAAACCTTATTATATACCTACCTCTTTACCAACAGTCAAGTCACGTATCCATTCAGTGTTATAAATTACTGACGATGATTCAGTAAGTTATAGAAAACGTAGGTATTATGTATGAAATGACATTTAAAAAACCTATGTAGGTACTTAAAATTAATAGGTAGTAACCATTTGCATCTAGATTATTTATTGATGAGTCATCACGTATTAGTTTATGCCCTGTAAAACAGTTTTACAGGAGACAAAAGAATTTATATTGTGACGTAACTATAGTTAATTATACTCTTTCGCTTTTTGTATTAGGTATCTACGGACGCGAAATCCTTAAATATATATTAATTAACGTGATACTTATAGCTGTACCTAATCAATTTATAAAATTAACACAATTTAAACTTAATTTAAATACTTTTACAGAACTCCATCCGACACAATCTATCTCTAAACAAAGTATTTGTAAAAGTGGCGCGATCGAAGCAAGAGCCAGGAAAAGGTGGTTTTTGGAAGCTCGACCTCGCCCATTTAGAGGGGACAAAACGCATCTCAAACAGACATAAGAAGAAGAAGAATGACCCAAAAGACGCTAAAATAACAGAAGAAAGAACAGCAGTAGCTAACATACCGCAAATTGACGGTACAATGATTGGATGCATTGCGAGTGATATCAGTCAAGCTGTGACTCTACACTTACCTGAATTGTCTCTACCGATTGGCATGGATGTCGAGACAAACATCGGGGCAAATGTTATAGTAGAACCAGTAGTTCCTCCTCCATTGATTCCTGATGATGATCTGTCATCTTTACTGCTAAATCCCACTGAATGGGACGATTTACAATTGGATATGTTAGACAACTATTTGGATCCGTGTTTCAAGTAAGTGCGGAAGCTTTTTGTGGTAATTGAAAATATATAGGCTGTAATTACTCGTTTTATAATGTTCGAATAGAAAATACAATCGATAGATAATGAGAAAAAAAAAATGATTTTGAATGTTTAATTGTGAATCACATTGCGTTAACTAGCTTTGCAGTTGTCTCTATATACATAAGTACATAACTATTAAAATTTTAACTAAAAATTCACTTATTTCTACAATTGGAACATAGATCCCTAAAATAACATAACTTCTGGATATTTTCTGTTTTATAGCTTATCTATCAGTTGAATTAACAAAATTGTATTCGTAATTTGGACCGAGTGGAACTTTTTTGTTTCTCTATGTTGTTTGTTGTCACTTGTCATTGCATTTAAATCGAACGAACATAGTGCTAGAGCAAGAGCATTTTTTCGTGATCTTTTAGTGTAAATAAAAACTCGTATTCAGTGTTGTTCAGTATTAGAACATTGCTTAGAATCTTTTCAAACGCATTATGAACAACGAAAGAATGCTCTACGCTTGTTTACGCTAAAATAATTTGACATCTAAGTGGGGTTAGAATGAGCATTCGCTCGTTTGATTGATCTCATGTGATCCATTGAAATGTTACATTTTTTAGGCCTGACCTTGAGTTTTTTAGAGGACGCAATTTTATTTTTTTGATGTGTAGGGGGGGTCAGTGTGAAGCTAAAACCAAGTTTGTGGGGTCGCCACCCTTGTCCCATGGCCGCCATCTTGAAAATAGCGGTTGAAATGGCTTTAACGATATATCTCTTAAACTATTTATCTGATAATAAAACAATGTAAACATTATTCGTTACAAATTAAATTCTCTACAACTTAGGTTCAGTAACTTTTTGTCGTAGAACTATAAACAAAAAAGTTATAAGCGAAAATGTTCAGAAATTAGAGATGTTTATATTTTTCAATAAAACTTTTTTTTATCATTTTACGAATAAATGATATAAGACTATTTTTGTAGATTGTTTTTCGAGGAACAACTTTTATATACAACATTTTTTTATTACGTCAATAGCTAAGGTTTTATAGCGCTCAGAAGTGAGTACTATTTTTCAGTAGTAACTATACATAATAAATTGGCTATTGGCTCTTTTCCCAGACTCCACAACAATGGAGGCACACTGCAGAACATTTCAGCCCTGCTTTTCGACGTAAAAAAAAAAACGCACTTCCAGACTCTACCTCCTGGGTTGTGGGGAAAAGATTCAATAATTAATTATTAATAATATTGTAAAATTAATTATTAAAAATATTATTATAACAAAAATAAAATAATTACTGGTGACAAATTATTATTAGTACACACATAATATATCGTATTCTGTATAGTAAAGAGTACTTAAAATAGTACTCACTTCGGATGGCTGTAAAACCTTAGCTATTTACTTAATGAAAAAATGTTGTAAATAAAAGTTGTTCTTCGAAAAACAATCTACAAAAATGGTCTGATATAATTTCTTCGTAAACTTATAAAAAAAAGTTTTATTGAAAAATATAAACATCTCTAATTTCTGAACATTTTCGCTTATAACTTTTTTGTTTATAGTTCTACGACAAAAAGTTACTGAACCTAAGTTGTAGAGAATTTAATTTGCAACGAATAATGTTAACATTGTTTTATTATCAGATAAATAGTCTAAGAGATATATCGTAAAAACCATTTCAACCGCTATTTTCAAGATGGCGGCCGTGGGACAAGGGTGGCGACCCCACAAACTTGGTGATAGCTTCACACTGACCCCCCCTACACATCAAAAAAATAAAATTGCGTCCTCTAAAAAATGCGACCCCAAATGTAACTTTTCAATGGACCAATGATATACATCAATCTACATGCACCGTAAGAAGTACAATAATCTTTATGTTCTATTTGAATTTTGAATATTATAAAGCAGAATTAAAATGCCTTTGTGAATTTTAGAATATATAAAATTCTAGTCAGAATACGACAAATTACTTAATAATAGTAGAGAATAATTAAATGGTTAGTGGTCTAGTGAAGCATTGTATAGGTAATATAGTTGTAGTAGAAACAGCTAAAGGAAATGCGTAACAGTGTAATTATTGAAATAATAATGCTTTGTGAACGGTTTTTCTTATATAAAATGTAAAAAGAAATTAGACGTTAATCTTTTCTACTTTCAAGTAATTTTCGTGTTATTATTCAAGTATCTTATTTTGTATGAGGATGAAAATATTTATATATTGAAATAATATCATAAAATCACACTTTATTAAAACAATTTTTTGCTCAAACAAAAGCTCAGTATTAAAATATAGTATTCTTATATTGCGACATGAATATTTACAATTAGAATTTCACTATGAATGTTATAAATTATTGTATTTAATCGTTCTGAAAGTACGATAAAAAGTTGTCTTTACCGCTCAGTATTAAATATAGCTTTTATTATACGACATTTTGCGTTATTAAATAATTAAATGTTTTACGAAAATGTTTAAAAATTTGTACGTCTTTGAAAATCAAAACTTTTGTTCAATACACAAAACTAAATGTATTTGTAGATTTTGTAAGTCTTTGTCAAATCAGATGCAAAAAACTTCTTGGAAAGAATTAAATAAGTATTAATAATAATTGAGAATTTTAAAAAGAAATAGGTTATTGCGTGCACAATTATAACATAGTTTTAATTTTTAATGCGAAATTATCAGACATTCCGTCCAGTATTTACTATTTAAACTTATTGCTCATCACAAAGTGATTTTAAACTTATACTTACAATTATGAGGAATAAACTCCTTTTGAAATGTTTTGAATTGGAATTTTTTAAATTAACGTATGAACTGTTGTTAGTTGTTTTTAATATCAAATACTTACTCTTCGGAGATATTGGTTCAATATTACTTGACCAATAAATGATTTTTTTTAAATAGATTGAAATCTTGGGATTATAATATGTATATTGGGAAGTCCCTTTGCTTTATGTATCTTCTTTATAATATTAATATATCATCATTTGCGGAAGCTTTCGAGCAATTTTTCTAGCTCAGGAAAAGAAAAAATGCTGAATATTTCAATTGTTTGATAGTGTTAAGATAATGGTTGTAAATGAATGTAGGAAATATCCCTATCGTATTAAATGTCTTTTGTAAAAAGATTTATTGACACTCGACTTGGTGTTAATTTTTTACTTGCACAAATTGTATATTTTAAGTACTTAGTTTGTAGTTGTAATAAAAAAATATAAGCGTACTTGGTCAGTAATATCCGTCCTTCTATTATATTTCTAAGAAATAAAATTTCTTGTCACTTCTAATAATGAAAAATTGACTTTTTGTAATGTTTCCAGGGCCTTCAATAAGTGCCTATAGATTTAATAATAGGTATTTTTAACGGTTCTAGTGGTCAAATATATGTGCAGTGTTTATCAATATTTTCAATTTAAATAAAAAAGTAGATTTAGTTACAGAAATCTTTTTAATGTTATTTCTTTTTCAAAGTCATTGACGTATAACTCACGGCACGTAAGTTTAGCGCTCACCTTGAAGTGGAGGGGATCTATTTGAACGAAATAGAGGCGAACTTGCCGTAAAATATTGAAGGTCATGGCTAGACTTACGTACCGCGACTAATACCTATAGTTAAAAAAAAACTAGACTCACAATCGTCAGGATATATTCTAGCGGTTTTGTATAAAGATTCATTGAAATGAACACCTTATTTCTTGTCAGTAATGTTCAAAGTAGCGCATCGCGCGTTAGAAAACTCTGCTTAAGCTCTGTAAAAACGCAGAGGCAGAGTTTTACTCTAGACAATTTTTGAGTGTGATTGTGAGTCCAGTAGTTTATTGTACGTTGATGTACTATCTAGTCATCTTGTTATTCAATAAGAAAATAGATGAAATATTGTAGTTCAGATATCCTGTAGATTTTAGATTGAAAACCAACAATACCTACGTAGTTATAGCAGTTCATATCTATAGATATTATCTATCTTTGGAAAATAAAATGTATGCTGCTTAAAATGTATGAAATACAGAATGCTTTTTATGTCATTTTTTCTTACTTACTGCTATAAAATATATGTTTCTATTTGTAATAAGTTTATCACATAAAAAAGATGAATCCTAATTGAATATGTTATTTAAAATTTCCTAGTCTTGAATTTTCTGTGCTTATTTATTTGTTATTTTAAAATTTAGCCAATATAATGTATTATTTATCTTCATAAGTATTGAAATGTAATAAATATAATAATATAAATGTTGTAGAATTTTTTATTGTATCAAAGAAGAGAAGTTGTACCTAAAGATTTTAAAATAAATGTGAGGTACATAGCTGGTTCATTGTGACAATTTGAAGGTGATTTTCATAATGTAATTTTTCCTTATTTTTAACTTTCATAGCTATTAACCATAGACAATTTTATTATATATTTTTAATTTAACAGCACATTTGAGAGCAGGAGATGGAAAATATGTATCTATCTACGTGGTTTAAAAACGTAAAAGAACAATTTTATCATTCATAATATGATAAACTTGGCGAGCGGAAATAAAATTGTCTATTGCAATTAATGTAATTTTTTTTAAATATAAGCCGTAAGAGCGATATGAAGACATGGATTATAGAAATCCAGTCTTCATCAGTCAGGCAGCTGTTTCATGAATAGCCTAGGCTCGCGATTAAACGGCGCAGCGTAATAAATATCCTAGGCCAGGGGTTCCCAATCCTTTTCAGCTCGCGGCGCAGATTCATGTTAAGTTTTTTGTCACGGCGCCCGGCCCTACCCACCCAACCTAGCTATTTGAAAAGGAAACATCATCATAGGTACCTACAATACTCTCACGGTGACCCTCTAACTTTCTACGGCGCACCATGGCGCCGCGGCGCTCAGTTTGGGAACCCCTGTCCTAGGCTATTAATGAAACGGATGATTTAATCAATTGGCTGCCACATATATTTACTAATTCTCGTGTAGCGTGATTATATTGATATAATATTAACTATATGATTTTTGTGTTTATACAAATATACCATGCATTTGTAAAGGTTGTATAATTGTGGAGGTAGCTCAAATAAGCGAACTTTGTAGCATAGATGATGAATAAAAGAATATATCGTATTTAATGTTTTTTTATTTCTTAATCCTTTGAATAGTCATCATAGTAATCTTGGAATGTATTGAAATTTAAACAAAAGAAATACTTAATTAACATTTTATAATTTATACTGGTGTAACAAATACCTATGTGTATTTTATGCATAAGTGCATAACTACACAATAAAAAGGACACTGGTAGACAGTAATTAATTGCAAAAAATTGGTTGTTTGTAAAGTAGGTTTACGATCGAGATGTTTACGTGATAATGTCTTATTGGTGGCAGCGATCGAAATGAGACGGGAGATCGGTCCGTCTCTCTCTCGTTATACCTGCGATCGCGCTCGTGAGGTTTTGGTGTGACACAAGTTTCTGAACATGTCACCCGACTAAAACGATTTTAAAAACGTTATCATCACGTCAAAAAAAATATCTAAAAATACTATCACATTTCATTATTAACATTGTATATACAAAATAACAATCAAATCCATGCAATTTTTTTATTTGCATGTACCTTTGTGGTTTCTATATAATACACCAGATTTTTTATAAAATTACATGTATGTTTTATACAAATTAACTTATTTTATAAATTGAAAATAATCCATTTAACTATGAATATTATAATTTATAATACCTAGTGGTAAAGAAATTACTCGGCCACCGAGTTCAAAATTCATGGTACTTAATCTCTTTTTAATACTTATACATACAATAATATATTCTACAATAATTGTCTATAAATCTCTTTTTCTGTTAAATAATATAACATAAATCATTATCTTGTTTCAAGTTATTATAGTTATGGACAGATAAATAACACAAAAAATAAAAAATATGAACGCATATACATTTAAATAAGTCTTTAGTTGTTTTATAAAAGAACAGTTTCATTCAAATATTTTACTCTATGCCTCTATATTCTATGAAAAAATCTCTAAAACAACTCTATGTATGATGGACACACGTTAAAAACAAATTCGTCCATAAAATACCTTAGACGACTGACTAGAAATTCTTTCCTACAATTTGTTCTACATTTGATATTTGAATCGAAAAATATATTCGCCATCATAGCAATCGCCGCGTTAATATTCCCGCTCGGCAATGTTGGCAACACTGAACCATCTACTACATATAAATTGTCTATGCCTATCACTTTAAATGACGTATCTACTACTGCATTTTTTGTACCTGGCAAACCCATAGAACATGTACCAATAGGATGAAAACTCGATAGAGTTAAATGTCGAACATAACATTCCAAATATGAATTCGAAAAAAATTCATGTTGTTGGCAACCCGGGAATGGAATGTCATTTAGATACGCGCCACTAGACACCATAGCCTCTGTTTTCACTAATTTATTAATAAATTTCACAGCTTCAATTAGAGTATTTACATCTTCCTTATTGGATAAATATTTAGGATCTATTGATGGAGGTGTATAAGGGTCTTTACTATGAATTCTAACTTCACCTCTGCTTTTTGAATGTAAAAGCGTCGCTAATACTGTTATTGCGTGTTTATCGAACACTTTACTGAAATAATTGTTCCATACATCCTCTTTTAGCATGAAACTCTTTCGTAAATGGCTACCCTTATCTGAGCTTATGCCAACTGGCAACACCATGAATTCAATGTCAGGCTGAGTGGTATTTTTGGTGGATATAAAACCAATAGCTTCACAGCCTGGTGTTGTATATGGGCCTTTACCGAAAATAAAATATTGAAAAATATGCCATGGATTATAAATAGTAAAGGAATTGAGTGACAATGATTCATTAAAAAGCACCAAGTCTAAACCTGTACCTATGTGATCTTGTAGATTTTTTCCTACTGGCAATTCTTTGACTAACGGAATATCTAAAGAATTTAAAAGGAGCCTTGGTCCTATACCAGATAGTTGTAATATTTTAGGACTATTATATGTCCCAGCTGATAAAATCACACCTTTTTTAGCATATACCTTTTTATTAGCTAATTGAACACCGTTACACTTATTATTATGAATTAATAGCTTTTCAACTACAGTATTAACTCTTACATACCTATGAACTAAAATATCAGAAATAGCCCATCTTTTACCTTTAACTTGCGATAGGATTGGTTCACTAAATCCAACATTAAAATCACTATTTACCTCATAACCTAATTCTTCCGCTGCTTTTAATATATTTGATGATAATTCACTTGAAAATTGTAGTTTATTAAGTTGTAGAACATTATTTTCAATGAAATTGAACTGTTCCTTTATATATTGTTCACTGTATTTGCCGTGAAACCAGTCTACATAATGTGATATGTTTCCTGCTACATGTATCATGTTGTTGAGTTTAGCTGAACCACCTAATATCCTGCCTTGTATGTGCTTGCATTTCTGTAAAAATAAGATAATTTTATAAGACTTATGTAGCTAGCTAAAAAAATTATAAGTATGAATATATTTTATGAACTTTAAGCACATTTTTGTTATCAATAATTGTATTATACATGTGTATTATAGATAGTTATAAATTCCAGAGAGATTGTTTAATTATTTTTCAAAATAAAATTAATATTAAGGATATTGGCTACTCTAGTGCTAGTACTATACTCAACTATTGTACCAAATTTAAGAACATGAATAAAAATAATGATACTGTTTAAATGATAGTTCTAATTATTCGAAATATTATTAGTGTAAATAATAACAAACTATTGCAATCTTACTGAAATGTTATATGTAGGTTATTTCTGTACTTAATTTCAGACTATAAAACTCCTTTTGCATTGCCATTTACAAGTAAGAACATTTTTTCATTACTTGAACAGTTACAAGCAATGCATCTATAAAAAATATGAAGACACAACATAGGGTAAGATTTTACATAGAGAAACATGGTTACAGTATCTAGAGATTAAATTAGTTGCATATAAAGCAAAGAGCTAGTAATTCAAATAGTTTAATAAAAAAACAATATTAATACTCACATTTCCAACCATAGCGTGACAAGCATTATCCTGTCTAACAGTCTCATATTGCCAATCATACACAGAGCCATGTAGTAGCGGCCCAAAGATGGGTATTTCAAACAAGGAATTACTGTTGCCCCCTGCTTCTAGCACAATGAAGGTGTGGTTTGTTTCTGTTGCTAGTCTGTGAGCTATGAGGGAGCCTGCTGTGCCGGAGCCAACTGAAATAATGGTTATTATTCAATTTTAAATCTTTCGTGGTAAAAGTTGCTGGGTATTTGTATGATAATATATTTGTAAGTGTTATGTAGTAGTGTTATTTCGGCATTTTAACCTTTTATTGGATCTTGTTATTATATTTTTATGGTTATATAATTTATAGTTTTTAGTCAGATTGATGAAAAGGGTATGTCTTTATTAGGTAAGGCATAAAATTATAGTTTTATGAGAGATTTAAAAAAAGGAAAGTTATATAATAAATTATGTAGTAATTGCGATAACTTGCCTATAATAAAATCATATTCAGGTTCTACATCCTGAATAGAATGAAATAAGTCGGTGTAATAAATAATATAAATGTATACTGTAAAAATATGAATACACAAACTGAAAAGAAAGAACTGAAATAAATGTATGGGTGACATTGTATATTTGTTAATTATATTTGTCTAGTTCATGATTTTAACAAAATATTAAAATTTCCCAAGTCCTGAAATAGGTTATGTTTACATTTTTTGTAATGACATTTGACAATTCAATTTGAACAATGTCACTGTCAATGTGACAGATAAATATATTTTTTAGAGGTATACAAGTACAAATTGAATACAAACCTTTTTGACTTTAGTAATAATTAACAAAAAGTTTAACACATAGAGCTCGAAAATACAATGAAAATACCATACTTATTACAATCACATAAGTGTTACTCAAAACAACGTCGGCTTTAATAGAACACAATAAAACAACCACATAAAAATTTCATTAAATATATTGCATAAATATTATTTTAAACTTAAAACTAAATAAGCAGTATCTGTGGTTCCAGTCTCAATCTGTCAATAGTTTCTTGCGGCATGCAATATGTAGGGTTAACTCGTTTTATGCGTGTATTGCCCAGTAGAGATAACCCGGCCAAACCGAAGAGTGTATGGAAAGGGTCCGGAATATCTCCGGGGCGGTCACTGAAGCCCCCTGTCTCTGCATCTTGGCAGGCTAATATGTATTGCTCTAGATTGTCTTTGTCCACCCAGTGTATTCTATTGAGCATAGATAGGGATGCCATTACCCACCTAGAAAATTATTAAAGGATTAAATTCCAGATATTTCGATATTTTACTTTGTATTTATTTTATAAATACAAATCTGTCTGCTGCAGATAGCTCGTTCATAGCTACATGGACTAAAACATAGCGGCTTTGCGCTGTCTGTCCGTTCGTTTGTATGCTTAGATATTTATTTATTTTAAAATTTAATGTACCACACCAAAAATATTTACAAATTAAAAAAAAAAAAACTGCAATGGATTTTTATTTTATACATAGAGCAGGCTCCAAGGAGATGTTCGTTTGCAAAAATAGCGGACCTAAATTTGACTTCTGATATATATTGTATAGATCCCAGACATCCTATAGACGGATGTTGCTAACCAGTTTTGTGGTCCCCCTTCCCGCCACCCCGGTAATTAAATATGGCATACAAAGAAAAAAATAAAAATTTCCAAAACATGCCGTGTGGGGTATCAAATGAAAGAGCTTATTGAGTAGATCACGAATATATAGCATACTATAACATTTCTTACACTTTCTCTAAGATTTTTTAGAAAATTTACGAAAATGCTCCATTTTTGAGTTAACTTTAAACCACTATAGATTGAAAACTCATGAATATATTTTTAAATTATTATTTTAAATAATTAACAATAGTCCATTGTTTACGATTCAATAGTTCGTACAGTGAAATAGTTGCATGGGGGAGTGGGGGGAGCATCCAAAGATGGCGAGTATATTTTCAAGTTTATGCCAAATCTAATCACACAGAGGCTGATTCAAGAATTTTCTGCCATATTTTTCATTCTGTCAAACACAACGACAGTGCAGAGATAATTATTCTAAGCCCTGACACCGATATTTTTGTATTAGGCCTTTATTTCTGGCATAAACTTGAAAATATACTCGCCATCTTTGAATGCTCCCCCCACTCCCCCATGCAACTATTTCACTGTACGAACTATTAAATCGTAAACAATGGACTATTGTTAATTATTTAAAATAATAATTTAAGAAATATATTCTTGAGTTTTCAATCTATAGTGGTTTAAAGTTAACTCAAAAACGGAGCATTTTCGTAAATTTCCTAAAAAATCTTAGAGAAAGTGTAAGAAATGATATAGTATGCTATAATATATTCGTGATCTACTCAATAAGCTCTTTCATTTGATACCCCACACGGCATGTTTTGGAAATTTTTATTTTTTTCCTTGTATGCCATATTTAATTACCGGGGTGGGGGGAGGGGGACCACAAAACTGGTTGGCAACATCTGTCTATAGGATGTCTGGGATCTATACAATATATATCAGAAGTCAGATTTAGGTCCGCTATTTTTGCAAACGAACATCTCCTTGGAGCCTGCTCTAACAGTGGTTCAAGGGGAAAGATTTAGTATATAATTTTCTAAATTTGAAATTTGGTGAAGCCGCGGGCGAAAAAGTTCAGCATAAGGAATTCACTCAATGCTAACAAAACCATTATTAGCCAGTAAATAAAAAAACATTCTCACCAAGAATAACACAAATCAGGTAGTTTTTCAGGTCGTCCATTTAGCCCACCGCTCGGCAACTGTCTCTCACAGAGCCACCACGCCAGTTCATCTGCTTTAAGTGCATCCATTCGCTTGCAAATTGATAGCGTTCCCACGCAACAGTATATTAGACCTGCAGACATACATTTATAGTGCATTATTATAACTATTTTATTTATTTAGTTATTTATAATCTTTATTGCATACAAAACAAATACAAATTTCACACACACAGACAGGACATTTGATGCAAAGGGCAGCTTTATTGCTTCAAGCAATTTCTTCAGGCAATTTGAAAATTCAGCAATTTCTATTTTAGGATGTGTATCCAGAATTCTGATACATAAAGATTAACAATACAAATAAAATCCTATGATAAACAGATAAAAATTACAATTAGATTACAGATATAGCAAATAATTATGGTTATTGTTGGGTTTACGATAAAAAAAACATTTTTAACTAAACAAGATGATGAGGTATGTATAAAAGCACTATATGCAGTATAACAATATGATATATTATGAGCCATGTACCTCCTAGCCATTACTAGTAAAACTTTCTTTTATACATATATATACATAATTATATGGAAAATTTGCAGATAAAAAAAAACCTTTTTCAAATTCAACTAACCAGCATGACTCTCAGACCCAGGCTTAGAACCAAAACCACCATCAAAGTTCATACAGCTCAATACAAAATCCACTGTTTTGGACACATTGATTGCATCCAGTCGATGAAGGAGGGATAGGGTCATGACTGCACAGAACGAAAACCGTGTGTCCACTTCTCCCCATTTATCACCTGCAAAAGTAATTGTATTTATTATTAAGCTATTGCATAGCTTCTATCGCGGGTCTTGAGCGCGAGGACCGAATCCAGAAATTCCGTAACGAAAATACCTCACGCTCCCCACTCCGACGGGCGCGGAGGTGTGGCTTTAAGGCATGCTATACAATAGCTTAACCGCGGCAGTCCCCGAGTGCCACACGTCTTTTTAAATTAATTGTTTTTTAAAAGTGATTTTTATGTATAACGTTACTGCTAAAATCTGCTTATTAAAATACTGTTAAGCATATTTATTTCTTACAAATTTATGACAATCTAAACAAAACTATGTGTTGCTTTAAGATTTTTTGTATGTATAGGGAAACAATAATAATTGAAATACTTGTTTTTACCTATAAATCAAAGTACTACTATGATGCTGATTATTATAATTAAAATCTGGCATGCATTAAAACTAAGTAATATTAGAAAGTAGACGTATATTATAAATATTTTCTCACCAAAAAAGCTGCCATCATCCTGTTGCATTGACACCACAAATCGTACTACTCCATCAACATCAATTGCATCTAGTCTGTCATACATTGCCAGTACCTGTAAATTATAATATTTGAAGTGAAACTTCTTTATCGGGGTTGGACAAAAATTTAGTGTAAGATTTTTGCGTTACGCCGTACGCGTGACATTTTTGCGTTACGCCGTACGCGTGACATTTTTGCGTTACGCCATACTCGTGACATTTTTAAGGTCATAAAGAAGTTTCACTTCTTACGTGTGTACTCTAGTACGTGCATACCTTTTTTTTATTCTACCTTTACATTTATGATATTCATCCATACTATTAATATAAAGCTGAAGAGTTTGTTTGTTTGAACGCGCTAATCTCGGGAACTATGGGTCCGATTTAATAAATACTTTTGGTGTTAGAATTAGCCCATTCATTGAGGAAGGCTATAGGCTATATATCATCACGCTAAGACCAACAGGAGCTGAGCCACGCGAGTGAAACTGCAGAGCACAGCTAGTATGTAATATGTTTGATGGTCTGATGTTCAAAATCATGCTAAGTTTATCAGTTACTTGTATAAATTTAGTATTCAGTTAATTTACAATTTTTATAACACATACAACTAAATATATCTAATAAGATTGATGTTACTGAACCTAAAATGGACTTGAAAGTTAAAAAATACCTATTGATAAATAAATTCACTACACACTATATTTATTTATTCAATAGTTAACAATGAAAATGTACTAAGTAATTACCTGTACAGCACTCAAAGTATACAACATGTGCGGATCATGTCCCGTGCTGGCTGATATGCCTCCACACTCACTGTCTTGACATGATGTTATAAATTCTATTATATCCTCCTTTGGCATTCTGCAATTTTGAAAGTGAATATAATATAGGATTTGCTGTGGTATTCACAGAACAGTTATTAAAAGTAAGACCAGTTTGTTAATTGTAAAAAAAATATACCGGCCGAATTGATAATCTCCTCCTTTTTTTAAAGTCGGTTAAAAAAGAACTGTATTTTGAAAGTACAGTGAATTAAACAGCTAATATTTAAAAATGAATTGATGTGTACAAATTATTTGGAGTTCATAGATTTTAAGTGATTGAATGTTGTCATCTGTTAGTAATTACAGATGTTTTGCTTTTAGTTACACACACTGTGGAGGTGTAAAATAAAATAGGAGATCCTGAACAGCCTATTTGAATCATTGAATGATACTTTGAAAGGGTAACCTATAAAACAGTGACGAAGAATATTCAATTATCACTTTACGGTTTTTAAGCGAAGTATCCTACCTTGATGATTGATCCATCAATTCCATAGCAGTAAGACTCCAATAAATACCAGACATTCTAAGATATTCCGTCATGCAATATTCGAAGTCATCTTTATTTAGTCCGTAACTAGCTAAATAATCGGAATGCTTTTGTAAAAGTAAGGTTTTTGGCCTATCCGCAGATAGAACAACATCCTTAGTTTTGAACGACATAGTAATTTTTTTATTAGAATTTAGTAATTTTACATTAATAAATATTTAATCAAAATTCTTTAAACTCATTGGACTTTTGCGATTTTTTGCCAAATGTCATAACATGTCAACTTCAAACGCCAATCACCAATGTCAAATATAACTTTTTTTTATTCAACGAGACTATGATACCGATCGTTTAGTTTTTAACATTTTGTATATAAAAATGAATCGCAAAATGTGTTGGTAAGCGCATAACTCGAGAACGGCTGAACCGATTTCGATAATTATTTTTTTATTATATTCCTTGAAGTACGAGGATGGTTTTTATGTAGAGAAAACGTAAATACGGGCCCACGGGCGAAGCCGGGGCGGACCGCTAGTAAAAATATAAATATTGTTCTACGTATGCTTTTTGTTATATCATTTGAGTTTAATACTTTGATTATTTTATTTCTGATTATACTATACTAGAATATACATACATAGTTGAGATATAAACTATCCTGTCTTGCAAATTTGATAAAACCAAATTGTGCTAACATTAGAATTAATTCTATACTTTAAGGAGTATTAGTTACTATTATGAGGGTTCTCCTGCATTTTTTCTAGTGAAAGTGAAAGAGTGAGCAACCGAATTAATAGTTTGCCTAATGGTAAAAGATCACCAATTATAAAACTTTTGGCTCAAGGCTTCTGCGAAGATAATTATTATATTATCTTCGAACAAATATTCAAATTCAAATATTATTTGAACATGAAACTCAAATTCCGATTATACAAAGTATAAAATAATAATCATAAAATAAAGAACAATAATTTATTGATAATAATATCAAAAAAAGTTTTTCTACGATTTAAGCTAAATACAAAGTACGCATACATTCATAAATATTAACTTTAACAATTTAATACGTATTTTTTCATATCACTGAAATGAATGGCTAGGAAATAAATACTAAATAATTGTATTACCAATAAATTATGTAATCAGTATGAATAGCTGTCATAATATTCTAAAGGTGCGTATAAATTAAGCGCGGCAGCCGCGCGAGCCAATGTTCGACCAGAGTTGACGTTCATTTGCTGCGCGAGCCAATATGTAGATATATTTTAAGTTGAACGTAGTTGCCGCGCGCGGCAGGCGATCCATCACGAACATCTCTTCTGTAGGACGCCAAAAGTGTAGTCATTTTCTTTTTCAAGTCAGGAATAGGTATATCCATTTTCTTACTGATTTCTACCCACGCATCATACCTCAGCGATTTATTGTGGTATTGGGAGGATTTGCTGTTCCACACAAATTCATTAGCGCCATACAATTGTATTAGTAAACGGCACTTTTCGTTGTCCATTTTTACGTATACGCCGCGCGAGCCGAATCACCAAAACTACAAACCGTCCACACGGCGCGCGAGCGAACGCCTGAAGCTCCTTTGATGCGGTCTCAAAAACCGACAGTGAGCGGATCGCCCCGCGGCACGTTCGAGCGCGGCAATGCTCGCGTCGCCGCGCGCGGCGATCCCGTCTACATAGTGCGCGGCCGCCGCGCGCGCCTATGTTCGATGGTTTGCCGCGCTTAGTTTATACGCGGCTTTCAGATTATAAATTTTATCTTTACAGCATCTCATTACGCTTCTAACTAAAATAAACCGCGTATATAGTTTTTTTTACAACAGATAACTCTTATCAGTGATACAAGGGGCAATAAACAATGAAGTTGACCGGTCGATAACGCTAATTATTGTTTAAGCTGTATTCACAGTAAAATTTTTAAATTGTTTTTTTCTTTTGCCATATTTATTTTTTTAAAATATATTATTAAAATTAATGAAAATATTATATTAAAATAATAAAGATATTGTTATGGATGCCGTGTGAAATACAACTTTTTATTCAGCTGAGACCTGTTGCATTTCTTTTGCATATTTTATCTTTATTTTCTTTTCATTTTAAATATAAAATTAATTAGACTTTATAACTTGAAGGAACTGATTTTTAGACTTTAGAATAGATAGTTCTAATTAATGGCAAGTTCTATATAATTTAACAAACAATAAGTACCTACTTTACATAAACACCATTGTTTGAACACATTTTTAAATTGAATGAAATAAAATAACATTGCATTCCATTTTTATAATCGAAGCGTTCGACTTGTATTTGGCGCCAATTTTGGTTATAATTTTTTATGCATTACTTTGTTAGCAGCTTTTCAGTTAAACGTCTATAATGTGGTCTATATCTAAGGATAGTTGGACATGAATAGAAAGGAAAGCTTTCGGCTCATAAGGAAGATAATCTCTTCGGAAAATTATGCTTTCAATATGTGCAATGCGCATGTAACCATTTTTCGTATTTTTCGTACTTTTTGTAAGTAACTCATACATTATAAATTTTCAAAGCAATTAATACCAATTGTGCTAAAATCTAACTCGAAAATACAACAGCATTAGGCTCAAATATCTGTAATAGCCGAATGTTATTAGTGTAATTTGCGGGGTGGCTTTAATTGCCTGCCAGATTTATAGCCGTTAAATGCCCTAAACGCGCCGGTTTTAAAGCTAAGCTTAGACTGTTTGTTAAATGTAGGTTTATAGGTAACTAGAGGTCCGCCCCGGCTTCGCCCGTGGTACATCATTCGCAATAAAAGGTAGCCTATGTCCTTTCTCGGGTATCGAAATATCTCCATACCAAATTTCATGCAAATTGGTTCAGTAGTTTAGCCGTGATTGAGTAACAGACAGACAGAGTTACTTTCGCATTTATAATATTAATAGTATGGATGTATATGACTGTGATAAATGTATTGTTGTGATTTGTTAATTATAGGTTGTATGAAGTGAATACATGTCTATTTTTCAGTAAAATGTTTTTTTCACTTTGATATTAAACGTTGAACGATAAAAAAAGTTGTTATTTAACAATAACAACTTTAACTGCACACAATTGTAACCAATTACGTCATAAAAACCTTATTTCCTTCGGCTTCAATTAAAAAATACCACCACGTATGCCTTCCTGTTTCCTGTTGCTACACTCATCTTTAACCCTAAATAAAAGGTAAATAAATGATGTTACATAGATAGATGTAGATCTGATTATCCGTTGTTTTCTCTTTTCATACCCCTAAGTGATATGGGTGTGCTAGTAGAACAACATTTGTAGTACCTACCTAAAGTTATCCCTCGACAGCGAGCGCCTTGAAGCGTGCGTTTCGCGAGACAACGTATATCCATACTAATATTATAAATGCGAAAGTAACTCTGTCTGTCTGTCTGTTACTCAATCACGCCTTAACTACTGAACCAATTTTCATGAAATTTGGTATGGAGATATTTTGATACCCAAGAACGGACATAGGCTACTTTTTATCCCGGGAACATGACGCAATCCCGGAAATCCCACGGGAACGGGAACTATGCGGGTTTTTCTTTGACTGCGCGGGCGAAGCTGCGGGCGGAAAGCTAGTATTATATAAACAGTAAACACATAACTAATTAATATTCTCCCATGAACATATACAAGAGGTGTAAGTACAAAACAAACAAAGCAAATTACATTGTGTGCACTCTACAAACAGATAACGTGCGGATTTCCCACCCAATATCAAAGATAACGAGCTATTGAACAGAGCTTATCCCATTTTTTCCGCGTAACTTGAATATACTTAACCTGCTTGTACTCGAGACACGTGATCAAATATTGTTTTGCATTTGTATTCAAATGTTTGGCTTCGTTTTTTAAGTGGGAAAATCTTGTATAGGTACTTGTTCTTGGCGCCCGGGAAAGAAGCCGTGTGTTATGAGTTATGACTGATTCCGATTGACAAAGACTCCACTGTGTTCCGTCGAGATTCTTTATTGAGAACTTGGACTTGCAAAGTACCTATTAATGCACAAAAATAATATTGCACGCCTCATAAGCGAAGCGTTGAGGTGGGTACTACTGTCA
>CAJQZN010040209.1:0-25596 GCA_907164685.1 Colias eurytheme
AAAGGGACATAGGGACATAGGGACAGGGAAAGCGACTTTGTTTTATACTATGTAGTGATAGTGATTTTGTTGTCTGAAAAATACGACGTGTACTTTGAATATCTTTATTCATTATTTTATATCTAGATATCTTTTAGAATATAACGTCATACAAGGCTCAATTTAGCACTTAGTTTCGTTCGAAATGGCCACTGAAACATAGTGATTAACTGTAAGAGCATTTACTTGTAATCACTAGCTTTCATAGACTAAAGGTTTATGATATTATTCATATAATATACGATATGGTACATTTAAGTAAAACACTTAATAGAAGGGTAGCTATTAATATGTTCTAAGATTGCTTGAGAGACGAGTTACATGATGCTCTAAGAATATGTGTTAATTGGGTTATTGTCATATTTTTAGACGTTGTAATCTTTCTATATATAAAGAATGGAATGATGTTCCTTGAGTCTCTTTAATAAGAGTCTTCATGATCTAAAAATTATTAAGGAAATTTATACTTTTTTATATTCTAATCGAAACAAGAGATGGTAGATATAAGGAAAGATAATAACAAGAACATTATTAATAATTACAATTAACTGTTAACCCATTGAGCCCCAACCCCCATGCGGCCCGATCGGTCCCAGACACAATAGATTTTCTATTGTGTCTGTGGTTCCGGGGCCTGAGTTATAAAACTGGCACTTAAAAGATTTAACTATTGCTAAATGTTTCCTTCTAAAATCTACTTACCTGCATATCATACTGATACAGTTTACATTCAACACCCCTAATTTACCACGAAGTAATATAAAAATTATAGTTCCATGAAATAAAAACATTCATTAAAACATGGACATCAGTAGACACGCCACATTTTTCGTATTAAAAGTTTAATTCATATTAAAGAATCGAGTTCATGTTTAAAATGTCGAATGTATAATTCTAAATAAAATGTGGGTTGGGCTTTGAGTTTTACAAGCACTTGGAGAGCTTTTAAAAACGTATATTTTTCCAAGTATCGTGCGATGGAAAATGAAGTTGCGTATTAAGTATTTACACAGAAAGTAGTTCACGTTATTTAGATAGAAGATTGCTTCATACTTTACATAATATTTATTTTACATTTATGATAGAATAAGTTCGTTGGATATCATACGTTTTTGGTGCAGTATCTAAGTGTTATTTAAAAATATAGTGTCGTTTAGAGCAGTTAAGAAGTAAATTTCTAAAAAAGTAGAATTTACCTTAATGTGGAAAGTTATTATGATTGAGTAGCAACAAAAAATATTTATACTAAAATCCTAAAGATTTATCTCATTCATCAGCATAATAAAGATTTTTTTCAATTATGGCAATAAGCGAAGACAGTGTCATGTTAAAAGAGGATTATAGTTTTACCTACTCTGAATACCAAAACCACAGATTATAATATACCTATATTAGTATCAAAACCATATCAAAACTGAATTTTAAATATTTTTCAGATATGCTCCAGTCTCTATTACAACCAAGTAGTCAACGCACGAAGTGTAAGTAACGAAAACAATTTAAATAGTTTGCTTTGTACTCAATTAATATAGTTAATAAAAATTGCTGCATATTAAATATGAAAATAAGGCAATATAATATTACATAATTTTCATGCCAACTTCGCTTCAAAAGATTTTATATAACACTGCATTACATTTTATTACACACAATACTATAATTGCACAAAATTATCTTTAGATGCTATCTTTAGATGCTTGTCGCTTAACAACTTTTCTGCTATTGCTTTCTAAACTTCTGACATAAAAACATAACTATATAGTATTCTTATTTTTAAATTAGCATCGAATGTAGCTTGGAGCGGTTGTTTAATCGATATCTTATTAACCTATCTACGCAACTAAGCATGAACAATCAAAGTTTTTATCAGTCATTACTTCAAACCTTTCTTTCAAATATTTTAATCATTTAATACAACTCTAATCGTTCACAAACCATATTTTCTTAAATTTTTATTACTTTGGAATGATCTTTCGTAGTAATAATCTAATTTAGTGTTATACTAACGATTAACACTAATAATAATGATAAATTTACTTCAACCCGTGGCTTAGTACCTGTTAGTAGAATTTGTAAACCAAATCCGTTAGTAGTTTACTTAGTTTCGATGTCCTAAAATAATAACACAAACACAAACTTTCCCATTTATAGAATTATTGGGATTGACAAAGAATTCCAAGTACAATTTTCCAAATTTATACATACACACACAACACATACACAAATATACAGAGAACAAAATTGACTAAAATTAAAGGCTTCTAGGCAACCGAAAGACAAATAAAACAATCGGTGTGCAGTAGCGCAAAGAACACAAGCTTACGCTTATACAGTCAAGAAATTAGCTAGGCTCAGTCAAGATTCGAGGCACATACGTGCTCGTCTCTATACATTTAGGGTAAACCGCGGGTTGCAGGTACAGCTAAAAAAATGATTGGAGCAATGCCCGCAGTGGCCGTGCGGCATGAGCGGCGGCGGGCGGAGAAGCGCGCGGGCGGGGGGCGGCGGCCCTCCCAGCTGCCCCTGCAGGTCGGCAGAGGGCTGGAGGAGGCCACCCCCTCACCGGATCATCGGTTCCGGCATGAACTGTACTTCTGTAGGAAGGTAAATTCATATCTATCCTATCTTGCTAAACGTTGCTTATGTTTAAAGTTGCTAAACGTGATATCAAAATGGAAGTTTAGATAACAAAAGAACTTAGAGATATCACCAGATATCTTAATAACAAATGTTTATAATTAAAAGTATAAATTATTATATTTTATCAGTAATTTATTAGAAGAACGAGTCTTATTGTTTTTACAAAAACAATATTATTGTTTTTAACAAAAACAATAACTTCTCCTCTTGAGATTTTCAATTATTCTAAAAGGATTCAGAATTATTTTCCATATACATACAAACAACACTGTTTCTTTAATCTTTATTTCGACACAACATACACTTCTGCTATTAATTCCTCTTCACCACATTCCAGACGGCATTCCTACATGCAGTAGTGGGTTCCCTTCTTCTGGGGATCGTGGTGCTGGTAGTCGGGCTGGTGCAGCTGTCCCCGGGGGCGGAGGCCGCGCAGCACCGCTACTACTTAATGGGAGCAGGGGCTGCTCTTATTGGAGCCGGCATCATTGGAGCGGTGATGAGGTAAGTCAATGTTTGTGGAGGAAGGTGGCAACCTGGCAAATATAAATAAATAAGGCAGGATGCAAAATCTGTGTACAGCTTAATCGAGACAGACATGAAAAAAATGCATCCGACAACAAAATTGGTTTTTATCCGATACCAAACTTTTCGATACAGGAACCTTCCATCTTCTACACACAGACAGATGGTGTGAACTGTGAAGGAATACAATGCAATTATGAATTACACGGTTTCAGAGACATGCGTCGATATAGATTCTGTAGTACATATTTCAGTCCACAGTTTCACGTTAGACTAGGCTGTGTTAGAAATTTTCAAGCAATTCCGATCTTTTTATTTTTTGTTAAAGAGTAACAGACCTACATATTAATTTTACATATTACAGCAGGATTTAGTAGAATTGGAAAGGTTATTAACATAACACTCTCTTTTCCCTAATCCAATCATTTCCAAAAATTGGATCCTTGTTCACCATAAAATAACCCTTTTCCTGTCCATAAGCCCTGCCCAATGCCACCTTGATACGAACTTGTTTCGAAAATTCCTTTACGGTTTACCTCCATCATGCTTTTTTTATTCACGATCAAAGTGCGAAAAATAATTTTCCTATTTTATAAAACAAATTGTAGATAGGAGTATACGTAGATTTTTGTCCATTTTTCTCCTTCGATCATTACGTGATTTCAAGCATTTCTTTTATAAAGTACTAGGTTTCTGCCCGCGGCTTCGCACGCTTTGTCTAAAACCTAATAAATTATATACTAAAACCTTCCTCTTGAATCACTTTACCTATTTTAAAAACCATATCAAAACCCGTTGCGTAGTTTTAAAGATTTAAGCATACAAAGGGACATAGGGACATAGAAAGCGATTTTTTTTTATACTATGTAGTGATTCGTTGTGACAATTATTTTCCATAACTGCTTACCATTTTTCAGACTTTATAGACGTCAATACCCTACTTTTCAGAATTTTTGTTCATGCTTCCTTTTATAATACTACTAATGGTACTATTGCTATAAAGTTTATATGAAATTGCGTTATCAGCCAGTAACAGAATGTAAACGGCGTTTTTACCGCTCGTAACAAAACCATTTCGTTACTCAGCTTAATTAAAGTTTGATAAGTTATTAGACTAATGAAAGCCGATCTAGTTATGTGGAGACAACTCACGGTAATTACTAACGAATAGGTACGTTCATATAGAACATTGTTTGCAAGCCTTAGTATCTAGGTCATGCTTAAATTCTCTAGGGACTATTTGTTTGAGGCATCTTACAAACTAGCATTAGGCATTGTTCGTAACATATGAACCATAATGAATGCAGTACTTTCGTAATTGAATTTCTGGTCTATAGATAGTAATTGGAAATAGACGCAATTGCTTATTGTATAGATTTTATACTCCCAATAAAACTTGTGTAGGACTTAAGAAATATTATATTGAATCCTTCAAAGATTGTAACTCCGTTGTAGTAGAGAGTTTACCGACGTGATTTGAATACAGCGAAACCTAGAAACTTGAAAATCTGTCATATAGTTAGTTTTGTATTCAATATAACTATTTAAGATATAACTGTTAAAAGATATTATCCATATCAACGAATACGTATCTACTAAACACACAGCCATACATATAAGTAATAACGACCTTTACTCGGCGCTATACACTTACAATCAGGTGACGTGTCTGCTCTGTTACCTCCTCTTATATAAAAAAAAATTGTCTAAAGTTTTGCTACTCTCCATAATCACACCAATGTCCAAACTCCTGTAAATTATCCTACTTTTCTCACGACTTTCTTCCAGGTGCGTCTGCATCCACTGGTACAACAGGAAGTATCGCTCCGACTACCACGTGCGGCCGCCCCACGCTGCCCCCAAGCCCGTCAGCGTGGTGGACGGCCAGGAGTACCGACCCAAGCTCAAAACCCAGGCTAGCGTGGGGCGCGAGGTCGACCTGATCAAGCAACCCTCAGCGGGCAGCGACACCTAAACATTGACCATACTCCTAGAATAATCTCTGGCGTCTCTCTGTGATTGGTGGTGTAAATATTGTTTAGTTTACCTTGGTCTGTAACTTTTAAGTACTTAATTGTGTTTATGGTGTGTTTAGTTGATGAATTGCATAGTTATCTTCTGTATGAGATATAGACTTGTAGCATTGTTTATTCTCATCTATAATATTTGATGTCTCAGTAATATTCGATATTCAGTCACAGTCAGATGCCGTTCTAGTATAAATATATTGTAATATTTATATAAGTTAACCTGTGGTTCTGTATGTGTAGAATCATTAAGTTAGTCTTACCCTTTAACGGTAATTTTAATTTGTATTTTGATATAACTTTTGGAACTCTATTTCTAGTCCTTTTATTGTTTTTAAGGATTTACATATATGAGATTTTTTTATTAGGATTTTTTATGTGTTTAATTGTAAACCTTTTAGACTTAAAACGGATATTCGTTCTTGTATTATTCAGTCAATGACAATAGAGATCATTATTTATTACAGAGGAATATATTCGTTACATATCATGAAACATAATCTGAAATTATTTTTATCAAGAAAAGAATTACGAATTTCCTGTTATACCATGTAAATATTTATTTCAAAAATATACTTATCAATATGTTATCCTAACCCTACCGTCCGATTGAACAAAATTTAATGAGTTTCTTTTAAGGAAAATTCCAAAATTTATCGCTAATGTAAACTTAATGTTAATCGAAAACATGCTTGTGGCCATGTTTGTATCACATATAAGTATCACATAAATGTAATAGTTTATAAACAGATACGGTTTTCATTATAATACAAGTAGTTCTACTAATTCCGCCATGGCTGATAAACATCGCGAACTTTAACCCTTGATGAAGGCTTATACTATGGCCGAACTCAAACTTTGTTTCATCAAAAGTCTTATGAATAGAAAGTACAACCCAAGGCGTGCAAAATTTTTGCCCACTTTGATAGGGCTGCCATAGGAAAAGCTATTGAAAAACATCACTATACCTAATTAATATCGCAGGTCGGATTATTCCCATATTGTAGCTACATGTATTATAGTGTAAATCCACTTGGGTGCACTCACACACATCAGTCACCGTCAAGTCACCGATGACTGATCGGTGACGGTTCGTGTACGTATCCACAAACACCAGTCACCGTCATGTTGTCCGTCAGTCACGTCGCCGGTTTGACTGAATCATTGAACACATACATCAGGTTAGTCAGTGATTAGACGTGTGTCACGCTAGAGAACAGATGGAATGCCACGTTTCATTGACGGTAGCACGACGCTGACTGAACTGAGACGTGACGGCACCGGGTGAGTGGGGATAAAAGTATGATACATGTATGGAAAGATTATTTGACGTGCCTGACCGGTGACGTCACTGATAGATTTCGTGCCGGCGACTGTCGTGTGGGAACAGAGTCATACTAGAACTATTGATACATATTTTTTTTTAATCCTGTCCGGTGACGTGCCGTGACGGTGACTGATGTGTGTGAGTGCACCCTTAATCTCGGTGTACTTAAAGGGTAATATTGTAATTTTTAACTTAAAATGTTGCTTAATACAGATTGCGAAAATGCAATCAATTTATAATACCTAATTGTGTGACCATTTTGATCATTATAATATTAATTTAATATACCCTGTTATTATAATAACGTAATACTTAATACGTAAAATGCTCTCTAATCTATCAAATTGTGTATTTTTCATCTGGAGTTTTTAATAATTTAGGTACCTGACTCTACAGTTTCTTTAAGCGATGACTTCTTAATTGCTAATTTAAACTTATAGACTACAGGCCCATGAAAAGTTATGGGTCATTTGAACCACCAGGGTCACCTATGGATACGGCATCTGTGTCATACTATTTCTATACTGCTTTTAATCCATTATTCCGCAACGCCGTACAAAAATCATGGAGACAAGGAGAAAAAATCTCTACCTGTACTTTCTAAATCGAATTCTCATCTGCACTCAGTTGGACAGCTTACAAGTGACGGCATAGTGCTGAATCTTATTATTTTATGCTCTTATATCGTTCTAGATAGGTCACTTGGTGGTTCAAATGACCCATAACTTTTTCAACATGGGCTTGTAGCTATTATTTTTCGTTCGATTTTGAGTCGTCAAATATATTTCCCAAACCACTTCCGAATGATTTGTTTTGTTTGAAATCTTAGCATTTTAATCTTAAGAGACTGAAAAGAGTGTTCTAAATAAATCAAGTACTCGTTTAATCGATGATATTTTTGTTTTCTTCTAGCTGAAATGATTCGGTATTTATTTCTGATATGAGTTTACCGATATTTTGTAAGACCTTTTAAACGTGGTATCATATATCTAAATCTCACTTTATATATGGGTCCAATAATTGATCCATACTTGTCATTACATATATTAGATTCTATACAAGTTTATTTATTGATGTTGTATAATATCATAATAATCTTAATGTAAGGTCTAGTAAACTCTTGTTTCTGAAAAGTTGATCATTTTCGTGGTTAAGCTGATGATGTGTTGGTTCGTTATTTGGACTATGGTTTTGATTGTATAGTTTTGAGAAATAATGTGAAAACATATAGGTGTTAAGTGTTAACTGCATACTAAAGGTATTGCAAAAACAATATGATGTTATATCAATTTTATTTAATTGCAAACCACTATGTTGTACTAAATAGTGGCTTTGATATGTTATTATTTTATACCATTGTAAACGAATTGGAAATAATTCTTTGGGTGCTTTAAGCATTTAGTTCAGAAAATTGAAACGTAACCAAATTATTTATTATTGCAACAAAATTATATTCCAAATAACAAATAAATCACGTAAGTACTAATTTGTTAGTAAAATAAATGAAGACATTGTATTATCTTGCTGTTCGATGTAATCGATGTTTAGTTAATAGTTTAAGTATTCCACATATAATATCGTAGATTTAATTAATTTATAATAGATTAAGATATTGGTGTTAGAAAATTCAGATTTAATGCGAATATTTACAAATACGCTTTATTCAACGCTAGTTTCTACAAGAATAATGTTGCCAAATATTGTTTGAATGCTTTTTACCTAGGTTATTATTGCCAGTACTCAAAATTTTAAAGAAAATCTTCTTATTGAGAAATATGATAATTTTTATGTTTAATTCAAAATCAGTATTTTAGTTTAAATATAGAGACTGTGAAATTCAGTAAAATGTTTTAGAAGGACTTTAGAAGGATTCAGTAAAATGTTTTAGAAAATCACATCATTAATGTCGAGGTTTCACTGTCAGTGAGTAAGATTTTATTTTTATGTCTAAAATTTTAAGTGCTGGCTTGATAACTTCAAATCAGTTAGGAAAATGAGGACAGTTTCAGTATAAGTATAAAGACAAAACAAATAAACATTAAAATTATTCCAAAATGTTTCCTGAAAATGTATTAATGATGGCAACATTATGAACATGACATATAGTGGCCCAGTGTTGCCAACATAAAAATATTCAGACCTGTATTTTTTGAACAAACATGTTAGAATCTTACATCTACTCTTTTTTATTCTAATAAGTTGTCACTTTCATACTCGTCGTCATTCAAGGGAGAGTGAAAGAGACAATAAATACTTACATCTCAGATTGAAAATGTTAAATAAATGAGAATTTAAATAAAATGTCATACCTCAAGTTTCAACCTATGGTTGTAATCCAACATCTAAAATGTCCTAGTTCCTAACTTAGATAACCTAGCGACCCTTGTTTATTTACAAGTTGTAATAATTTGAGTAAATAATTAGGTATTCTATGCGATATCGATGTTCTAAAAAAAACTTTTCTTCGCAAAATAGCATAAAATTGAAATACAGAGAAAAAATATTATGGAAAATTATGGAAACACAAACAAGGCGATTATCAACATTACAGTATTAGTTTAGTATTTTCTCCTATTATTACACTTTAGCAGCATACATAGGTATATAAAATGTTACAATTATACATTTGTTTTACGCTTTTAAGATTGCATTGCCGTGCCAAATTAGATGGTTTGAAAAATATCCTACTACGGAATTTATATTTTGACCGAATTTCAATTGTAATTAATGAATTTAATAGAAGGTAATGTTGTTGTGTATAAATATTATGTATTGCTTACGCTTCTTATGATTTGTTTCATGGCTATGTAAATAACATAATACTTACCTAATTATAATTTTATTGTTAATTTAAATATTGAGGTTAAGCACAACCCATACGTACATATTTGTTAAATGATTCATTATAATTGTAATTAAAGTATTAATTAATTTGTATTTACGGCTAACACCAAAAAAATTGGAAAATTAATTTACGTGTAAGTATAAGGTGTCATACATTCCGCGTTTCTATGTATCTGCCAAACGTACATAAATGTTTAGAATAATACATTATATTGTAATCGATGTTATAGTTCACAATTATCTTGTGTAAATCTATTCTTCGTCATCTGAGAATCGTTAATAAACTTCAATTTAATTATAGTTTATTATGTATATAATAAACTAATGTATAGGTACACAATGTTTTACCTAAGTTCTGTTTCCAGTTAATTAGTATGAGTTAGCTTTTGAAAATAAATTTATAAATTAATTGTGTCAAAATTAATCGAATCTAAAATTAGTGCAATCTATTTCTAAACTATTTTAAAAAATGAATATCTTTTCCAAATAAAGTTTATTAACCATTCTCCCTATCATCTTCATAGTCCTATTCACTGTGATAAATATTTATTTAAATAATATTTTATTTTAAAATTTAAAATATATTTATAATAAACATATTTTAAATCTATCACAGTGAATCCATTCACACGAATTATATATTTTATTTTATGAATATTTTGTATCGGAACTTATTTATTTATATCACACCTCTCTAATACGATCTTTTACAGTTGAGAGATATTTAATTTTAATATATTAAAGTATTTTATATTTGTATATTTATATATTTTAGTTTAAGTTACGACTGTACTGTTTTATATCTCATATATTTTATACTGATGTCTCTAAATAAATGTGGACGAATATTGTGGCTTTATTTTTATAATAGAAACTTCCTAGTTCCTAATCATTTTCTACGTCCTAAAAGGCTAAGCTCGCTTTTAGTATATTTACTTCTATACTAATTAGTAATTACTAATACAATAATACATACTATAAAGCTGAAGAATTTGTTCGTTTGTTTGATCGCGCTAATCTCAGGAAGGTCCAATTTGAAAAATTATTTCAGTGTTAGATAGCCCATTTATCGAGGAAGGCTATCATCACGCTAAGACCAACAGGAGCGATGCAATGCGGGTAAAACCGCGGGGCGAAGCTAGTTATTAATAAATCATAAAACGAAAAATTACTTACGAGGAAACTTACATATTACCATAGAAAGGTATAAATTGCAATAACAGCAGCTGTTATAGAAGAGGAGACATTAGTACTGTAGTACTCCTTTACCTGTAGATAGATAATATTATAGGTACCTACTACCTACAATCAGATTGTCTATGATCTAAGTAATTTTTTTTACAAACCTATAAATTATAATATGGAACCGCGCTGGGCGGTCGCCGGTCGCCCAAACGACCATAATATAAAAGATAAGCCCCTGCTAAAGTAGTATATTAAACTATGTATATGTACATTAGATTTGCCGACATTATTATATAGAACTAGCGGTCCGCCCCGGCTTCGCCCGTGGTACATGTTTACGTTTTCTCTACATAAGAACCATCCTCGTACTTCAAGGAATATAATAAAAAAACAATTATCGAAATCGGTTCAGCCGTTCTCGAGTTATGCGCTTACCAACACATTTTGCGATTCATTTTTATATATAAGATTTAAAACTCAAATGAGAAATTTTGAAGAAAATTTTTAACATACATAATTATAATGTTTTCTAAAGCGCCCCCTTTGAACTCTTGAGCTGGCATATTTATACCTATCTGAGAATTTTTTTATATTAATTATTTACCAGATATATTCCAACTATCTGAATTAAAATGCTGAAACATTATTTTTGTAACACTATTTAAGCTGAAAAGTTGTTTAATTTCACTACAGATAATATCATTATTCCATAGTAGAGATTTCACCGTTTACCCAAGCCCGCGCGCGGCGTTGCGTCGGTCGTCGTCCGTCGACTACCTTACGCTCGGCATTTTGTATCAGCGTCATCTATGAGTTTACGTCAGAACTACGTTTAAACTTCAACGTCTATTTTATGTTAGTACCGTTATTTTATGAGAGATGGCAGCGAAATTGACAAAGCGCGATTTTCATATTTTATTTTTTAAATACCAAAAAGTCTTCATTTTTTACTGTTAATTACTCATTATTATTAGCTATAATAATTAATATATAAAATAATATACCTTATGATTCTATTAACCATCTTATATAAAGGTATTTTTATTACCTTTTATGAATAGGTATACCTACAAGCTACAACTATAAAAAAAGTTAAATTGAAGAATGTTAATTTATAATTTATATCGACTCAATAGGTACTCAATTGGTCTTATTTTTTAAACATAAGGGTAAAAAGGGTTAAAAAGAGGATATTCAATTACCTATTTCCCCATATCTATTTTTATAGCATAGTCATTAGTCATAGTCTTTGCCAGTGTGTTAAACCTACTGCAACATACAGTACCAATATTACAATGCAGTTTTACAATAATGTCACTTGTTTAAATTTAAACATTGTTGTTTAAGAAGCGGCAAAATACGTTGCTATTAATATTATTACAGGGAACGCGTATCACGATTCCATTATTATGGTCCACGGGCTATGAATTATACTATATCTACACCAGACAATTGACAAGACGCCACGCGGCACGCGATGTGTCGCGCGGCTTTCTCGATGCACAACGCGGCAACGTCGCGCGGCGCAACCCACATAGATTACAGGCTAGCTTTGCCCGTTTTCACTATACAGTGCCAGTCGCTGTGCAGTCGCTCGATCGTTTGTTTCACGCTGGTTGTCGCGCGTACGATGTCGCGACAAGGTGCAATAAAAATGTTCCATTCACAGAATATCCCTATTCTCATAGAGGAGGTAAAGAAGCGCGAGTGTATATGGAACCCAGATTACCAAGACAGAACTGATGCTTCTATTGCTTGGGGACAAATTAGTGATATATTGAACGTGCCAGGTAAGCCGCCATGTCGCTTGTGTTGTTCGCCTATAAAACAAGATGGCGGTAGAAATACCACGTTTAAATATCAAAATAAACGTCAAATTGCACATCTATTACTTCATAATATGATACTAGGTATATTTTAGTGGATATTATTAAAATAAGTACTTGTTGTTCTGTATAATTCTAAATCTTATAATTTTGGATTCTTGTACTCAATTCGAAAATGTAAACAAACAAACCTAACCTCACTTTTTTTTAAATATTGCCTGCTGCAGTCTGCTAGTGATGATTTTATTGATATCAATTATTTTATATCTATATCTAATGCAATAGTACATATATTATAATGAACAATTTACAATTCCGAAAATTCTTACTACATATATTAGTACCACATTAGTACCTAATTGTTCGTTTATCTGACAGCTGTAGCATAATAAAAAAGAGACTTTATTCTAGACAAAATATATTACCCGCCAATCACACAGATTTTGTAGTGAACTAGTTAAGCCCCGCGGTTTCACCCGCGCGCGTGAATTAGTTTTTCCTTATAATCCTCCTCCTCCTTCCTTATAAATTAATGTTCCTGTGGGAATATCAGTATACCTAAGTTACTCCTTATAACGATAGCTATATTATGTTAGTGAAAGTCTCTTAAAATCGGTTCAGCCATTCCTGAGATCAGCCGGTACTTCCGCACAGACAGACAGACAGACAAAAATTGTAAAAATTACTATTTTGGTAGTACATATATGTACACTTTATACATTCATGTGCATTTAGGGCATTTAGTAAAAATTATTTGGTTATATTAAATTTTAGCAAAAATTATTTGGTCAATATTAAAAATTATTTGGTCAATATTAAAAATAGACACTCCAATTTTGTTACTTACATACAAGGTATAGATAGTATTACTTATATAGACTAGCTGTTCGCCCGGTTTCTACCCGGGTAGAATTTATTAAGTATTTTGTTAGTTTTAGAATTGATTTTGATTCATAGAATTATCCAAGCTGAGACAACCTTTACACTAGGTAACTAGTAACTACCTACCTATTACCTAGTAGGGACTAATTTTAAGAATTTGATAATAATTAATAAATAACTTACAAAATCAATAATTAATTTCCAGAGAGCAAAGTGCGTATGAAATGGAAGACAATTCGAGACTTATTTAAACGAGAGGTGAGAAGGGCTCGCATCAAACATGACATCAAGGAATACAAAGGCAAATGGAAGTATTTCAAGGCGCTGTGGTTCCTGCAGCAATCGGACTACAAATCTACCGAAGATTATGAGGTCCTGGTAGTTGAACCTGACGAGTCACCGAAACATATTAAATTCGAGCCGTGGGATGAAACGAGCTATAGTGAAGAATTTGCAACCGATCCACTGCCAGAAGACAGGTCAAGTCAGGCGAATTCTGAAGAAGATGATTACGACCTGATGTACCTTAAGAGTCTAACACCGTTTTTGAAGGAATTGGATCCGATGAGGAAGTTAGTTGTTAGGAATAAAATTCAAGATTTGATACTGAATGAAATGGCCGCGCAAGCGTCATCGCGGAAACACTGACAGTTTTATTCCAAGGATTTTGATTTATCAAAGAAAATCAAAGACTAGTATAACACAGTGAAGTGTTCATATTATGATACTTATGATCTTTATGTGTGACGATCGATGGTGATATTAGAATATAAGTAAGTTGTTAAAAAATTGTTCATAGTTAATACAGTACAATCCTTTTTTTGTATAAGTTAAAGTACTACATTAAATTGTTAGTTAATTAAGAAAAAATACGTAAAATTCTATATGTTGTATGGTTTTGACGTTATAAATATTCATTGAAATTATATAGGTACAATAGTTGAATTAATGTATAACCAACTCGTCCAATGTCTTTAGATGCAAGTACTTTTATGTTTTAACAATCCATTATCCAGTATTCATTTTTAGTTACCATTCCTAAGATATATTCTTCTTCTTCTTCTCTTAATTAATGGCTCCACCCAATAAAAAGGGACTTCGCCAATGTCCAGTATATATGGGGCAGTAAGATATATTGAAACTGTCCATTTAAAGTTGATCAATATTGAGAATACAGCCCCCCTAGTCAAGTGGCTTTCTGTTAGCGTAGCGTTCAATAGAATAGACTACGAATGTATGAGATTGACGTAAGCTGTAGATAAACCACTTGACTAGGGGGGCTGGAGTCAGTTACATACAAATATACGAAAATTTCATCAGAGCTAATAAAAGCGTGTTAATAAAAATAAATTATTTCTATGGTTTATTATCTGTCATCTTAATTTACAGGGCTAATTTTTTAATCCTTGGTTAAAACTTATTCGTCGAATAACGTATAGAACTAACATTTCAAAATGCAGTTCAATTGACAGTTCACAGGTGACATTTTAATATTATCGTGTAACACTTAATTGGACGGATAAGTTTTAACAGGGATTGAAAAATCTTTGTTGAATTGTTAGTGGTACTTAATTTAGTTTTAAATTAGTGGAGATTAAAATAATTCTGTGATTGCCGTAAATAAAAAAAAATATGCGTATTCGTAAGCTTTTTATTTCGATTCCTCCCACTTAAATAAAATTGTTTTCATTTGGAATGAAAATTGTTACTAAAATTTTACTATTAAAAATTATAGGTACTTAATATATTCGAAGGATTTATCATAATTATACAATTAAAATTTAACTTTATATTTACTTTTTTTATATTTAATAGATAATAATAGAATTTCATAAAATATAAATTCATAAAATAAAGGTATTACTTGTATACGTAGTATATTATTATTAGTCTGTGGTATTACATTGTATGTAATTTGTAAGTCATAGTGTATCTCGTTACGATGAAACAAGATGTCCTGGGTTCGATCCTCAATAGATAAAACAGAACATTTACTAGCCTGTAATCAGAATCGATCTGTAAAATACCCCACTAAATGATAAGGGGCTTCACTTATCAGTTATGACTTATAAAAACGATACCAATTACCCTTACAAGTATCCATTCTTACAATTACATGATACATACTTTTGTAACATTTTAATGAAATTAAACATGCTATAAAAACCAAATCTTTTTTCCCTGCTCTGTAACTAGCTGTGCCCCGCGGTTTTACCCGCAGTGCTCCGCTCCTGAGTAGCGTGATGATAATAATATTATACCTATAGCCGATAAATGGGCTATTATCTAACACCGAAAAAGTTTTTCAAATCAGACTAAATTAGCACGTTCAAACAAACAAACTCTTCAGATTTATAAAACATATTAATAAGTAATAAATAGGTATAAGTTGGATACGTAGTATATTATTATTAGTCTGTGGTATAAGTATGATTTTGTGCCATTAAAATAATTGTATTTTCTTTCTTTCCCAATGAGTTGGGCTGTGGATTAGGCTCAATGTCAGCATGGTCGTTCTGATGATGATTGCAGATGATCAATAGCAATATTTTATCAATATTAGCAATATTTATAGAGCACTAAAACTATGAGAGTCAAAGTTCCAGAAAATTCCAGAATCAAAGACATAGGTAGTACCTATAAGATTTTTATCTCTGCGCACATAACGGATATAATTTTAGATTTCGATAAAATAACTTAGACACACACACACACACACACTTTTGAACTCAAATATAAAGTTCATAATATAATAATAATTTAGTCCTGCCTCTTTCATTTTCAAGTTAAGCTTATCTAATGATTTTGTACAGTAAGAAATAATAAGCAAATTTAGGAAATAATCCAATATTCATTTTAAATCGAAAGAGATTATGTATTTAAGTATTAATCGCACGTCTTATGATTCAGCTTTTTTTGAATATTACGACTTGCTTTTCTGACAAATATGTCTTACTTTGACTGTTGGCTTTGCCCTTCTTAACGTATTACATAAATCAGATTAAATAAAGTTTATGTTAGCAAAGACAGCACGTAGCTACAATTCTTCCCCAGGGGGAGATACTAAGATCATAGTTATGACCATTTTGACCGAGTTCCCTCGAGACTCGTAGATACTGTGGGCTGTGGCTTACCTTATTCCTAAACCGTTTTCGGTATTAATATTATTAACTAGCTGTGCTCCGCGGTTTTACCCGCATTGCTCCGCCACTATTGGTTTTAGCGCCACAGCAACCAATAAATAATTTTTTTAATCGTGTAAATTTTCTGTGCATATCGAGGTCTGAGAATCAGCCAACATCTATTTTTCAGAACATGAGTAAGGCAGAACAACGTTTGCCGGGACAGCTAGTAAATACATATAAATAAATGATACTGCACGTCCTATAGACCTGTTCAGAAAGACCTTCAGAATTCAGATATACAAAAGTTCGGAATATACAAAAAATACTATTCAAAATTAAGGTAATATTTCGAAGGCTACAATAGTTAATAAAAAATATTACTTTCAGGTTTTCTTATACAAAGAATAAGAACATAATACCTAGGATAATCGCGTAAGTAGGTATGATATACTCAGCATATTGATAGGTACATATCTATTTTCTAGTTCTTAATAGGTCAATGACCTACAAACTATTGAACGATTAAATGTGACCTTGACCATCCCTACTAATATTATAAATGCGAATGTAACTCTGTCTGTCTGTCTGTTACTTGCCCGCTTGCGCTTTCCCGCTTAAACCTCTCAACCGATTTTGATGAAATTTGGCACAGACAATCTTTAGACCCTGAGAAAGAACATAGGCTACCTTTTATTGCGAAATATGAACGGGCGAAGCCGGGGCGGACCGCTAGTAAGTAATATGCACAGAGGCTATAGATACGTAGGTACCTATTAGGTGATAATATTACCTATACCTACTCTGTAGATTGGGGAGTTAGGAACAGTATTGTTTAGACATAGACCATAGCTAGCATAAAGAGAAAAGCTTGCACTGTAAGCTCATGCAAAGTAATGAAACGATTCCGTAGTTTTTCGGACTTCATTAAGAATCTACTAGGTATAAAATATACTACTATTTTTTTACATTTTCTTTATTTTAATTAAATACATATACCTAACATATCAACAACATAGGTAGGTAGGTATATTATACAGGTCGACTCAAACAATGTGAAAAATTTCATCAAATTCCAATGGAGTCCAATCTCGTATTGTACAATATTATTTAAATCGATATTTGGTAGGTACTAGGTACATATAATATGAATAATTCTGATTTGGTAATTTGCATTATTTAACAAACAGTAAGTAATAAAAACTAAAACAAATTAGTAAGTAGGTAGATACGTATACATTCGAATATTTTATTATGAAGAATTGAAGGATCCATAGTATCAAAAGCGATATTTCGAAGGGGGTTTTGAGTCAAAACTTTTGACCTAAATATAAAGAATAGGACCATTGAATACAAAATCACAAATCCCCAATGCAATGCAACTCTCTTGAATGAAACATGTTTACAAAATCACTAGTCCACAGTCCACTAATTAAACAAAAACCCTTAGATTTAGGATTGGTCTCCGCGCGCGCGCTACGACTAGATACCGCCCCACCTAAAAACAATAGCTCTGTGAGTGCGGCAACTCATTTCTGTAGTGTGTGTTAGGCAATTTGTAAAGACGCTAGTGTGTGTGAAGAATTGGGCTGCCAGCTACATAAATTTTACCTCATAAATGGGAAATCTGGCATCTTGGAAAGCAGTTTTAAAAATATTTTTTTCATCCTGACCTGGCCGGGAATCGAATCCATGAACATGTGACTCAAATCCACTTGCGACGCTACTATACTATAGTCACAAAGGTTGTTTAAAAATAAACAAGCGGAAATAACATATTATATGAATCAGTTAAACATGGTTAAACAGAAATAAATTATTGTATTATACTTTTTATACATGTGTTAGTAATAGTATTGAAAAAAAAAGTTCAAATTATTGCTAAAATATTTCCTCAACCACGTGTATTTTTTTGGATATGCAATACGGCAACACTGAATGGCGTCGTATTTTCGTAGAAAAATTTTTCGAAGTAAAGGAGAAATTTCGAATAATACGATACTTAGTGATGGTACGTGATCCCAGTGTCTTTCTTATTTTTTGTTGTATTATTTTTAAATAGTTTTATGACACAAATAGGCATTTTACTTCAGATTTTGTTCAAAATCTTTATAAATTATCGGTTCACCCTCTCCACACAATGCTTGTGACACGACTGGCTTGGGTACGCCGAATTCGGCGTACTATAAGTTGCCGCATTTTTCAAGTACGCCGGCGGTATCTAGTCGTAGCGCGCGCGCGGAGACCAATCCATAATCTAAGCAAAAACCTCTATTCACCACGTTAAACCATTTCAAATTCGCAACTACAGTTAAAAAAAACGTAAATCGTCCGAGCACAGATTAAATAAACTATTACTAAACTTTATTTGAATGAAGAATGCACTAATTCACTAGCCGGCCGATAACGCGTACGATTCACAAAAGTTTTTGTACGATGTTTGGCGCCGAGCGGCGCGGCACACAACCCAAACAAAACGAAGCGGCGCGGCAACGTCGCTCGAATCGATCCCGCACGGAGCCCGATAGTGATGCACTAAGCATTAATTAACGTAAATTGCTTATATTTACTACCCCTTTATTACTTACAGATTTAATAACTCGAGGAAATTTCAAAGATTTCGATAAGAATTCTATACTTTTGCTATAATTCTTTTTTCTAATTATTTTGTTAACATTCTAAGATTTTTTAGTTACCTTTTCAAGGCGACCAGTGAAGTGTGTCCTAGGTTCCAGGAAGAATCCACAGTTCGTCACGATTAGCAGTAAACTGGCAAAACAAATAATAAACGAGATAACAGTTCCTGAAAATAATAACCTTGCTAACTTATATTTATTTATCCTTTATTTACCTGGTAGAGCTTTAAACTAAGACCTATCATTTTGTTTGGTAGGTTCAAATTTGGTTTTATTTTATAAGTGTAGAAAATGTAATAGTGGTAATGAGAAACCTTAAGTGATATAACTTTTAACAGTGAATGTAGAAAAGAGCTAATAAAAGTAAGTTTTATTTGATAGATCCAAGAAAGTAGGTACAGCAGAGCTTTTCTAATTAAAATGCTCTCAGCGCTTTATATTGCACTTTCGAACACTATTAAATTTTATCTTGTTGCGTATTTTGATTTCAATAGGTACCTACGCCAAAATACATTTAAGAGATGGTTTGTTAAAAAGTTATCTAGATATTAAGATTAATTTACAATTTATACGTTTTTAATTTTCATCTACACTAATATTAAAAAGAGGAAAACTTTGTTTGTTTGTTTGATTGTAATGAATAGGCTCATAAACTACTGGACCGATTGTAAAATTCTTTCACCATTCGAAAGCTACATTATCCACGAGTAATATAGGCTTATATATATTATCATCATGCTAAGACCAACAGGAGCGGAGTAATGCGAGTGAAACCGCGCGGCACAGCTAGTATTAGATAATTTATTTAGAAAATAATTTTTTAATAATATCTTCAGCATAAGAATAAGAAATCGTTTCATATCTATACTAATGGTATAAAGCTGAAGAGTTTGTTTGTTTGAACGCGCTAATCTCAGGAACTACTGGTCCAAGTTGAAAAATTCTTTCTGTATTAGATAGCCCATTTATCGAGGAAGGCTATCGGCTATATATCATCTCGCTAAGACCATCAGGAGCGGAGCACTGCTTGTATAACCGCGGAGCACAGCTAGTTAGATGTACTAAGGCGCGAGACAAGTGGCTTTCTATTAGCGTAAAGTTCAATAGAATAGATTATGAATGTATGAGATTGACGTTTGATTACGACGACGACGACGATTTATTACGTCAATCTCATACATTCATAATCTATTCTATTGAACTTTACGCTAATAGAAAGCCACTTGTCTAGGGGGGCTTATAATGATATATTTGTTTATTTTGAGTCACAAAATATTCAAAATGTTCACACCTCAAAAGGGTCAAATATAATCTTTATAATATGCCCCTGGGTATTTCCCCAACTTGACTATTTTTGGACAATAATCATAATATTATCTCCTAGAAATACCACAATGATTGACCACACAACAAATAATGCTATTGTTATTTTTTTTCCATCTATTGTGCATGCAATTGACTATTTGAAACTAAACTTGGAGTCAATTTCTTAGTAGTTGTAGCTATTTGTGTTTTTGTGAGTCATATTTATACCTAACGACCTAAATACTAAATAGGTACCTACGTAGCTAAAATTTAGCCACCTGTCGTATCCGTAGTACATAATAAATATTAAACAATATATAGGTAGGTACTTACGAGATTTCATCTTTAAAATCCATTACCTACATTTATTTTCTATAATTTAACTTTTCAAATTTTTTTATAAATAAAGGAAAAATAAAAAAAGGAAAAAGACAATTAATATTACAATAATAGGTGTAACGTCTTTCACGACTTGCTAATAAACTTACGGATAGCTTAACTAACACTTTTTGACATAGGTAAGTAATATATTTTTCATACATTATTTTGTGATATAAACTAACCAGAGGCCAGAGCATATTATTCAGAAGTAAAGAAACCGGAAATTTATATAATTATGTATTCAATTGTACAAAGTTACTTTGTAATCTTATTAAAAATATACGTAAAAGGTATTTTAATATGAAGTATATTGGGGTAGGCCCAGAAATTGGGTCGAGAGATGAATTGATTTTTCGTGAATGACTCGGATTTCGTACTTTCGTGATGTATTTTAGTAGAAGAAAACGGTGGTTTTCGATGGTTTTATAATGGTCACAATCCATTTATGTATTAAAAAAAATTCATAAGTTTTCATCGATTACACACATTTTAAGGATTGAAAAGAATATAGAGCCATCGCTCATCAATTTAAGATACATATATAGAGATTTAGCTCTACAATCTACTAAGTAAAAGCTTTATTGACAATTGAGTTTTTTAATGATAACTTAATAAGTAGGTATGTTAAATATTATGTTAGGTTAGGTACACCTATTGTGTGCTACTGTCATGTTAACTGCATATATAGGTACATACCTCATATTTTAGGTACTCAAACATGTTTTATTTATCAAGTGTTATATCATTATTCGCGTACTACAGAAGCATTATTATATTTACACATTCTGCTCCCATACACACACAATATTACAACAAACCGCCTGCATTTTATTAAAAAAAAATTAACGTAAAGTCTGTCGAAATAATTCAAGTTACAAAGCGTCAGACACTCAAATATCTTGAGACAGACGCTTGTTTTGTTCTCAACTCGAGAGGCTCCAACCTGTTGAGAACAATGTTACAATATAGATACAAAACACGTACGGTACATAATCTGTGCTTTTACATTTTGGGTATTTTTTTTTAATTAATGAGCTACTGTTTATTTTATTGTTCGTATAAATGACGCGCAATTTATGTTACAAATGATATTATTCAAACAATTTAATCGATAAACTACCTAGATGGTAAACTCTTTTTATACTATACTAGCGGTCCGCCCCGGCTTCGCCCGTGGTACATATTTCGCAATAAAAGGTAGCCTATGTTCTTTCTCAGGGTCTAAAGATTATCTGTGCCAAATTTCATCAAAATTGGTCCAGTAGTTTATGCGTGAAAACCATACATACATACATACATACATACAAACCTTTCCTCTTTATAATATTAGTATAGATATAGACTAGCTGTTCCGCGCGGTTTCACCCGCGTGGCTCCGCTCCTGTTGATCTTAGCGTGATGATATAATATAGCCTATAACCTTCCTCTATAAATGGGCTATCTAACACCGAAAGAATTTTTCAAATCGGACCAGTAGTTTTCGAGATTAGCGCGTTCAAACAAACAAACAAACTCTTCAGCTTTATAATATGTATTAGTATAGATGAAAGATGTGTGTGAGTGAGTTTTGAGCCATAAGAAGAATTTAGATATAGGTATGAACACGCAATTTTATACCTACATGTTAAAGTGTGATTACAATGTTGGACTTAAAATACATAATGACTTAGCCTCAAAAAAAAAGGTATCAGTACAAACTATAGATATCTAAATCTTCTCTAAAATCAAACAAAATGTTTGTATAAGTTCAAGCAAATTATTTTTTATATTGAATTGTAAATTGGCGGGAAATTGCTTATAACAGCAGAAAAACACTCGGGAAGAAGGAAATTAACTAGATTCCGGACATAGTAATTATTTTATTGAAGCTGTTCCACGCTTATAAAGCAATATCACTTATACAAGTAAATTCTTTGATTTACAGTTCAAAATACTAAAAAGTAAAAGAATAACACGGTTCTTTAATGAATTTCAAAATCGATCCAATTTTTATGCAATCTACGTACATACATAGAAACTTCATTCCTTTCATCAGAAATTGATATATCAAAACAGGTCTTAACTTCATAGCAATAAAGTCGAAAATAACGTGGCACGTTCTTAAAATCGCAAATGTGAGAGCCTTTCAAAAATGAAAAGCAAAAAAGCACATTTCATTCCGAGCGAAGACACGTGTATAGAATAACTTCCGCATATAACAAGCACCTACAACTTCGCTCAGTCATCATTCGGAATATTTGTAAACTAGCTGCGTACTCCGGTTTCTCTCGAATGAAAAAGTCCCATAATTTACCTCTCTACATTTAGATCTAAGTCTAACCCATAATAAACTACTCAGGTAGATACAGATTTTGGCGTAAAAATTTACGTAATTTATTTAGTAAATACTAAATACTAACATGCAAACATTAAATTGTGAGCTCCGTCACGCTGGAACCCGCTTTAAAAAAAACCTTACTTTTTTTCAGCCTATTTTACCTACAAACGATGCTAATAAATGTAGTATAGGTCAATTTTTTGTAGTCTTATTAGTTACTTAGAAAACATCATTGATATCGTTCGAAGTAAAAAATATAAATAATAGCGTGTTGATTAGTTTTGGAATGGGTTCCAAATAGATTGTAGTTTATTGTAGTGGCAAGAAATTTTTTTATTTGCGTTGTTTCATCTCAAATTATTGCAAGAAGGTCACAATAACGAGATTTAAAAAAATAAATAACACTTGTTCAAAAACTACAAACAATGTAGTTGATTGTAGCTAAACTCATATGTTTGTAGTGGCTGCTGAACCCCTGTAAGCAATAAAAAACAAAAAATTTAGTGTTCAATAAGTTAATATATTCAAAACAATTATGAGCCTTGGATTTCGTGTCGTTTGTAGTTTTAGAAAAAAAATATTCATGCTCATACATACATCTTCGCACACGTGCGTGTTTGTGTATGCGTGTGGGAGTTTCGTAATTTAGTGTAAGAACATTAAATTGCACATGATATATGTTAAAAAAAAAAAAAGAGTTGGATATCTTTAATGTTCAGTAGTTTGCTGTTCAATGTTACAAAGTCACTTAATAATCCGAAACTGCTGAGACGACAAAAGTAATTAAAATGATATAATGGATAAATTCCATCCGAAACGAAAAAAAAACTCAAAATAGTGCAATATAAAAAATTGGAATTAATATTGTCATTTATCGTTTATTGTAGTACTGGTAAAATAATTTATCCTCTAAAATAACTTCAAGAAAAATCAGATAAAACTAGCCAAATTGTAGTGGTATAATAAAATGACACTGGCATAAAAACTACAAACGATATGAACAATTGTCACAGTACCTTTATATTTGTATGTCTTGCTTATTACTGATTATAAGTGCGAATGAATAAATCTACTTAGTGTTTGATAGAGTGATACATTTTAAGACGTTAGAAAATAGAAAAGGAAATCGTTCGTAGTTTCACAGTTTGTCGTCCGACAGCATACCTTTATATGTATATGGACATTACCGATTAAATATAAGCGTGCGTACACAAGTTTACAGTTACTATAGTGCCTACAGTAAATGTAGCATCGATTATACCTCAAAATATAAATTCAAAATCGTTGGACTTACAAGTATGTGCTGTTTTTCGTATTAAAAAATAATGACAGCCAACTATACACGGACTTTCGTAAGTATTGAAAACTTGAGCTGCAAATGAGTTGAATTTTTAATTATAATTTCTGAAAGTGTAAAACTTTTTGATAATTGAAAATTGTTAATCAATAATCAGAGAGTAATTGTTAGTATTTTTAACAACAGCTACGATAGGGGAGACCGGGTTTGGTTGTCTCACGGGTTGTTTGTCACAGCGGTCTTAACACAAAACTGAACTATCGAATAAGTCTGTTGAACAGCGTGGCAAGAGCGATACAGTGAAAACGCTGTCCCAACTTCGCGTCAGACCGCTCCGATCTGCCGTGAGGGCCTCACACGTGTTTATTGTTTTCGCACAGCAAAAGTAAATTTTTGTGCTGCTGTGTCGAACCTCGTAATTATACGTTCTTGTTTTACAGTAATAATCTTTCAGTTCATTTGATGATGATGAAATGTGTTTTATAATATCGTAGTATAGTTTTTTAGATATTCATTGATCGGAATTTATTTTCAATTTTATTTTCATGAAACGTGTTATGGGGCTCGTTGTCACAAATTTTCGGGGGCTGGTTGTCACCTATCAACCAGCCCCCTGTATGCGAGATGACTTTAATTGCGTTTTGAGGTTGTTTGTTTTAGCCGTAAATTTTCAATCAACACCGGAAAATCACCCTAACAAACCTGCTGGAAGTCCATCTGTCCTTGATGACTCTATATTGACTCACGATTATTATTGTTTGCTAAAATTGTGATTGATTAATATTCAGACTGAAATAAAGACCGTAGACACGGTTTCATTTGGTTAAGAGTTCTTAATTAAAAATTATTCCGTAAAATTATAAGACCAAAGTGTGACTTTCTATTTATAAATTGCCTGTTATTTAGTACGTGACTACCTACCCTAGGCATTGTGACAACCATGCCTGACCCGGGGTTATAAGTCACATTTTTCTTTAGAGTGAAAATACAAAATATTTCTACAACTGATAATATTACACAAAAATACGTTTATTTATTTTGTAACAGAATAATTACACTATCTTTTGGTATACAAATATCATTCCTAAACAACGTATTTTGGAAGTTACATAAAAAAAGATAAAAATGTGACTTTCATCCCCGCTCTCCCCTACAGTTGAAGGATCGTATACTACAAACGATTTTATAAACTGTATGTGTTATTTATTTTTTAAAATCTCGTTATTGTGACCTTCTTGCAATA
>CAJQZN010040210.1:3594-34113 GCA_907164685.1 Colias eurytheme
ATTCTCATCAGCCAGTAATACTTCTATCAGCCAGTAATACTCCTACATATATATCAATTAGTTTATCGAGATTATTGAATAATTTGTACCAAATTAGCTTTCCGCCCTCGTCGCCGTTCGCGTTGTCTGTAATTTAATAATTTTTTTTCAATACCTATTACCAATATCCTCCCTGGAGAACCATGTTATCCATTGATGAAAGCAGAATTATGTATTTATGAGTTTATCGCATACAGATAGAGAGACGCAGCGGACTCTACTTTTATTAATATCTAAGTATTTATATAGCCTACCTGTTACATAAACATTCATAATATATTATTAAATTGTACGTCAATATATAAATTAAATGCCAATATCTAACTGAAGCATAATAATGTTACCCTTAAATCATAAGTTCTACATGAAAGGAGGAGATTGTTCTACGATATAATTGCGTGGATTATCGATGTAAGGTTTCAACAAATCACTTATATAAACACAACATAATCTCTCCAACAGTGTTAAAACTTTAGTTAGATATCTTATTATATATTATCCATATTAGTCTTGGTAAGACTTCCTTAGCCCGTGTAAAAATAGAAACATGATCTAATAAAACGCATGAATTATTTAGCTCTACAAAATGCACCTAATTCTTAGGATATCGATAATATATTTACAACAAAAGGTAGACTAATTACATTAATTTGTTTTGTTTACTTCTTTAATAAATGCTCATATAGTTGCTTATTTATTAGTGTTTATAATTTTAGAGTCTAATTTTCTTTGTCTCAATGAAATGGTCTTGTACGCATGCGCGATGCTATCGACTGCTCCCCTCAGCAAAACCTGAATGTAGTGCTCGGTTATAGATAGGTACTATGATGCGATGTAGTGAAACAGAAATGTCTTTGTCTGGGCTCAAGCACTAATTCAATTACATACATACTTAGCATAGGCACTCCTAACCGCATTTAAGTGTTTTTATACGTTAATAGTAGAAGTAGAGCAGCTTTTTGTATGCTCTCATTAGGTACATAATAATTCCTTGTTTACTTTCAAACTGCATTATTTTGAATATCGGGTAAAATCAAAATCATATTTTTTTATAAGGTATTTTTCATATTTATTAGGTAACTAGGTACTTAGAAAGAACGTGCAAAAAAATGATGAATAAGAAGTGAGATTTTTCTCTTTTCTTGTCAGCGTAGGTATTTTATGACAAATATACTTTCCTAAATTGTCGATAATAGGTAATTTTTTGTACTTATTGTAAAAAATTGTGTCCATGTAGAATGCGTTCACGTCGATAGCTAATACGTAGTTGATTTACATAAGACAAGCTCTGATGACTCTCCAACTATATTTAAACGAACTAATCTCCTTATTACCTCGCAACCTTATTGCTAACTAACCGTGAACGATATTTGTCTACCCTCTACAGTCTACGCGATTAGCATGCAACCCACGCAGAACTATTTCCATCACTGCAGTTCATATAAAACGGCAATTTCCTCATAAATCGACCTTGTGTTTATTGTATCAAATGCATCAATAATCAGACGATATGTTTACGTAATAGTCGTATAACGTTGATGTATGTTTTATTGTTCTAGCCAAACTATCTTTGAGCTATATTATGTTCTCGTATACGTATACCAATGTAGCTACCTATAAAAAAGATATGGATCTTTTTTCTGTATTTGTGTACTTACAAATAATTATATTTTTTGTACATTATGCACATAAAAATATTACTTTAAAACTTAACATTTAACTGCGCAAAAGAAACCATATAAATGAAATTTATGTACAAAATTATATTGAAGAATTGGCTTGAATAAAACAAAGAGCGCTTGTATGGAAGTTTTCGTGACCTAGAATAAACTTGAGAGGAAAATGAGAGCTGAAGTTATTGTTGTAGCTATACGTAGCGGGAAAATAATTTTGTAATTGTTTCTTTTGAGTAAAGAGAAAACGGTTCGAGAAGTGTCTTTACTCACAAAGTATTTTGAATAAGTATTAGTATTCTAACATTGTTTAAACATTGTAATTTGAAATGACATTCTATGTGGTTAACTATAAAAACAAAATTGTTTACAATATTTTACATAAATAGCACAATAAAATACATTCTATTTTATCTTAGAAGAGGTTCATCCGAATCCGTTCAGTCGTTTTAAATCGAAATTGTAAGAGACGTAGTAAAAATGATCCTTTTCAAATTATTGTTAGGTAACCTTTCAAATTTAAAAAGAAGCAATCATTCTGCTAATCAAACTTTGTTTATTAGATAAAATATCCTTCCACAAAACCATCTGTATAATTATACGCACAGGCTCACTGAACTAAACGAATTCATAACGCTTTCAAGGCTGCAATATAATCAATGAATATCCATAACCATACGCACAATAAATATAGAGTATTACCCTTGGTGACTTCAGCCATGCATACGATTAAATTGCCTATACATTAGGGTAGTTATCTACTGGGGTTCCCCCCACTGCCAAGGTCACATCGATCCGTAGCGGGGGATAGTCCCATCTTCTGTGGGGATGGGGATGTCGGGAAAGAATGATGGCAAATGTTGGTAAACAAAGATCGTCAAGTACTTACTACAAAATACGAAAATAGGGTAGTGTTTACGATTTTCTTTTTAGTTAGGAGCATTGGAATTTGGAAACATTGTTTATCAATTTAGATTTAGTCTGTTTATCATATTAGCATATCTATTGTCTATATAAAATCTAATATCGGGAATAAATAAACAGGAAATTATACAGTTGATGTAAACGGTTGGAATTCGATTGTTACCTATTATTGAAAACACGATGATGGCAGTGGATGAAAGTCTATTAGAAATGCTAAAATAACATGCCAGCTTTGTTTTCTTTAGTTCATCCTTCGGAAAGAAAAATGATTGATTATTTAATACATAAGTGTATAGGTATACCTACCTATCAACTTTTTAACGTATTATTATGTACACACATACAGTCGGTAAAAGGTATTCCATATATAAAATATTTATGTAAGAAAGATAAGTATCAAAGTAAACATAAGTTGACGTGTTGTCTAGTCCGTTCTTTGTCGATAAATATTTAGGTACTTAATTTTTTTAGGGAAAACATAATTATACCGATGTATTTTTATTTTATATGGTCAAATTTCAAAATTTGGGCCAATCTTTTCTCAATTTATTCTACAATCCACAAACATGCACACTGCACAAGGCTTTAGGCTCTTTTCCAGAATTATTATAAGTATAAGTAATTTGTTTGATTAATTTATCTTTAGTCTTTACACAGTAACACGTGTAACAATGCCTGTTGCAATTTGATCCGATCAATTACATTTTATATAACATTGGTTATGCAATAAATTTACTCGAATGTAATTTGATACCTAGATATTTATTGTTCATATTTCTTGATGATTTATATTCTTTGTTATTGTATTCTATTAGATATCAAATAAATAAATAAATATCATTTGTTTTTACCAAATAAAGAACATATACTTATATATCTGTATTAATGAGATATTATATTAATATGTTCATGATATTTTGTAGTTAATATGTGAGCATTGAAATAATTAACTAATTCTAACCGTAGTCAATTCCAAAATACTGTAAAATAGACTCAATAGTTTTGGGTGTTTTAATGTATATCAATCCTTATAAAACCAGGAGACAAAAAATATTACAACAAAAAAATAATGTCCTCTTTATATTATCTACTACGCAGTAATTTAAATGCGCTGAAGTAGTGACGCAGTAATGGTTTAATGACAATATATATTCGTACCAAGTAATTATACACATAAGGTACTTAAAACATAATTTTAGCTCAGCCAAGTCTCCGGAGATAGTAGACTATGCAGTTATTTAATGGAAGCACGCTGGGAAGGTTACGAAAGCTCTTAAAATTCTGCTTCTGTGTAAGCTACGCCGCGGCCGGCCGGCTTGAAGGCGTGCTCCGCTCTTGTTTACGAGTGTAGTGATGTATAGTGGAAATATCGATGGTTGTATATCAATGTCAACAAACAATAAATACTTTAAAAAAAATTGTCTTTAGTAAGGTGGTGAAGGTATTTAGAAATGTTATTGTTTTAAAATACGAATGGACAATGTGTTTAATGGCATGTTATCTAATATTTATAAGTATAATTCATAACGTAACCTACTGAAACTAAATTATGAAAGCATAATTCTGTAGATACCTTTTAAAAATTTCGACCAAGAGCTTAAAAAGCTCTAGCTCTATGAAATATCCACTTAGGCGCATGATTAAAAATTAAACAGCTTTTTACTTTAATTCAATTCGAACTTTAGCTCAAACATTTATTTATTATTATAAGACTTCTTCTAGAAGCACTTTTGAATCTTCATAACATTATCAGTGGTTTCCAATTCAATTTACTTAAAACTGTAACATTGTAAAGTCAAGAATACATTTCTATCGATATGTTGGTCCAGCACTATTAGAGCATCGGCGCACACCGCCCAACGTTTCAGTAACTCTCGCTTGGCGTTCGCGATAGGACATTTCCCTCCGCCATTTTATCTGCGACGCCATTCTGTGAAAATACTTCCTAGTTTTCATAAACCTTCCAGAATAAACTGTTTACACAGGTATGTAAACTATATTTTATACGTATTCTACTGTTATATCGTAGGTTCTAGAAGGTTTTATTGAATTTTTCTCAAGGACGTTTTCCGTCCTTGTCTGTTCAGATGCTCTGTAAATAGAGAGCTTTTGTTCCGTATTGAATCTGAATGACTGCTCGGGAAAGGGTCATAAATATGCATTTCCGAATGAGGTAATACAGTTTGTGCATTTGTTTTGTATTTACATGTATTTTACAGTTACAATACATTGTATATTACAGTACATATTATTTATTACTTAGGTATATAGTGGGTGTTATATTATGTTGACTACTGCATATAATGTAACATTTTTAAGACAATGTTATAAGATAGGAACGCTATTTTTTTATTGTTAGATACCTAATTGTATAAATGTTTTCTAAGTTTTTGAACTGTATGTTAGACGGATTTTTATTCTTTATTTAAGTACATTAATTACCGAAAGGGATAACGACAAACAATAAAACGAAAACAAAGGAATATTTTGTAGTCTATTTACTAAATAAAAACATGGAAAAAAATAATCATTTCAAAAATAAAAGATTTCAGAGCAGTTACGATAAAAATATAACATTTGCAAATTGCACCACTAGCACCATTTCATTTTGCGCAATATCAAATCAATCCTCAACCTATTCTTATATTATGGTAAAACGAAACCAGAAAACATTATGAAATATATCTGAGCTTATTGTAATCAATTAGACCGGCTTTTCTCCGGGGATTGGTACAGGAGCGCTCCGCCAGTGACACGCCCACTTGCGATCAGCGAACCCTGCGAAAATCAGGTCAAATACGCCTTTATGTTTACATAACTATTTGTTTATATTTTATACTTAATATTTTATAACAAAAAAATATAGACTAAGTACATAAATATAGCAAAAAATAAGATAAACTCATGAAATTATTTTATGTATTGCCAATGATCCTTGAAGTGTAGGTACAAGGTTTGAATTAAATCTGTTTGTTAAAACTTGGTAAAAATCGAATCCAAAGGAGTAGGTTACACACAAAATATCTAGAGGTGAAACTAATAAAAGCGTGTTAAAAATAATTACCCGCATATTATGTCAATACGAATAAAGTAAAATGAGGCGTAATTTCTCTTCCGTATACAGCAGACTTCTATTATACCATTAGGCTTTTACGGACAAAAGTTCACGTTAGGTATAACTTGGCAGTCGTCCAATTTATGTATTTAGTTTCTGAAGAACAATACAGGACGTGAATGAATTTGTGGTGTAGTTATATTGTGGATAGCTAAGAAAGATAGCTATATATACAAACATGTATAACTATATCTTTTTGATTTTATGTAACTACACTGTAATGATGTAGGTGTACCTTTAACTTCGCTCAATCATTGGATGACTACCAAGTGGGTAGCACTATAGCATCATTACCTATATAGTTTCAATTTATGATTAATTAAAATTATTATTATTAAAGAAAATATTTCATATTTTATGATTGATTGAAATTACGTAGTTAGGTATTGTTATAAAATAAAAATTATTATTAAAATTTCAAAATAATTTTTAAAGACAGAGTTATAAATAGAATTAACCCTTAATTTGGCACGGATAAAAATATTCAAAATATATGAATTTGACAATTTTGTGGTTTCAGGAGTATGTCATAAAGTTCTCGAAAAATGAAAAAAAAAATCTACCATTGCCCACTGCTGGGAAAACTGGTGTCCGTCACAGCGGACACTGCCAAATTACGGAAAATAAAAACCACAGTTAATTTTATTTTTTTTACTAAAGAAAAATACAGAAATGAATATTTTAGAACTATTTGATACCGAAGTACAGTTTATTTTATATGGAAATTTAAAAAAAAAACAATTCATGTTTATTTTGTATGAAAATTAAAAAATAAGTCTAAATTCTTCTTCTGTTAGTTGAATTGACTTGCCGGTTTTTTGAACTGAATATAAGTTTGTCTGCTCTACAAAACTAGTAAAAATATCTTGAGAAAAAAAGGTGAAAGAAACTCAAAGGTGATCATCTTCTGGCATGTCTATGTTATCATCCTCCTCACCTTCTTCTATTGTCGCTTGGTGACGGAATTGAGTTACTTTCCAATAATTGTAAGTCAGCTGAAAGTTGTTCTTTTTTTGGTCTTTTGGCTTTGACTGTGGGTGGTTTCTTAGTACTTATTTTTCGGGGTGCTAATCAAGAAGCTATTGTTGTTATAGGCGTTGCAGGCAATCTAGGAATAGCAGATAGAGATAGAACATTTTCAAAAAAAGACTCGCCAATTTACGCACGAAAGACTCTGGTCATCAGCAGGTCTATCAGAATCTTCGGAGTGTAATTCTTCATCGTCGGATGTATCTATCGTTACGTTAGCAAGGGAATATGGTGCAGGAGAAAACAAGGGGTGGAAGAATTAGTACTTGCATCATGCAATTCAGTTTCCGAATCGGATATTTCGCTAGCATCGGAAGGTGCATGTTCATTCGGCACTAAAGCAATAATTTTACTTGCGCGGTTAGGCTGTTGGCAAAGAAAAAAAATCCAAACTCAGAACCATAACCAAACAAGCAGAAGCACCCACATTTTGGCGGTGTCCGCCGCAGCGGACATAGTAATAAAGTGGTACTTTTCTATACAATTAGCAACGTCCGCTGTGACGGACAAAACATTTTGGTTACAAATAAACACCATAAAAATGTAATAAAGTGTGTATGTTTTTGTAAATAATGATTGAAATGTTTATTATCTAATAAATAAATATATAATTCAATTCATTTTTCCACAAAAAATAAGAAAAATAGGTATAAATACCTTGAGCAAAACAGGTGGCTGCATTTTCGCAGACATTTTACGTCCCAACTGACATATGCAATGTTGTCACAATCATTACTTAATTTTTTACTATTTGTTTATGGTATAAATAAACATTTAATCGATTAGAAATCGATGAACATGAAATAAAAACTTGGCAGGATTTATTTTAAACAAGTGTCCGTCACACCGGACTATGCCAAATTAAGGGTTAACTGCAAATAGTTATGTCGTCTCATTTTTTTACGGAAATCTTTGCTATAGAAATAGATTTTATAATCTCTACAACACCAAGAAAACTGAATTAAGGAAAAATAAATTACTAGTTTTATTTCTGAGAAGGAAATTATATTGCGTAGATACCTAATGGTGGTTCTTCAGTCATACACGTGTAAAACAAAAAAGAAAATTCAAATTATTTCTTCTTATTTCGGTACTTACTTAGTTACACATTTTCTTTTTTTCCAGACCTTCCTGTGACTTCGAGTGTTATTCAAGAACAAGTGAAGTGTTACCAAAATGTCTAGTACGATAGACGAAAATTGAAAGTTAGAACATAACAGAATAATGTGCCTATCGTCTATCATGGTGATAAAAGCGTTATTCTAGGACTATTACGAGCTAAAAGGCTCTAAAACTCACTACTTATCTATCAATGCTAAACTACAGGCTAGTTTCAACGCACTTCTTGAAGCAGCCGTAGTTTGTTGGACAATAAACTCTTCATAGACTGCTCGTGTTGTAACACTATGTGCCGGGACCGCGATATGTTGAGGCAGAGCTGTGAGATCATCAAATAGAAACTCAGTGCTGTTTTACAATTAATAATCTGTATTTTAGTGAATAGTTTACCGCCAAAACGGCGCTCGTTTCCGTGCTACCGTTTCGTTTTGTTTCTTTCATTTTGTTTTACATAAAAGGATAAACAATAGCCCGGTAGTTTAGTGATTGGTTGTGGATTATCTCCCGGGGTCTCGCCCAGGTTTGGGCCCCAGAGGAACCCTGGCAAGTCGAAGTCGGGACAACATTTCCAGAATTCTCAACTCCATAGTAGGCGCTGCGAGATACTGCATCGTAAGTATTATCGTCACAAACGGTCAAATCTTATTCAGGACACACGATCCACAATTGGCTATTAAAGCACCGAAATTAAACTTTTCTTGGTATGAGATACATTAGATGTGGGTGTCATTTAATTTCAGAAACACATTTCGGCCGATTACTTTTGGAAATTGGGGATTTATTTTCGAGGGTAGTCTTAAAAAAGAAGCAAACATGGTACTATTGGAAATTCATGATCAGGTACTAACTAGGTGACGGGGTAAAATTTTATTATAAACTTTTATGTAGATCCACGATATTTTCAAGAGTATTTTCAAGATTTTTAAGCTTCATATTAGCTTTGGCACAAACAAGGTTATTGGATAGAAAGTGACTCGAACATAAAAAATCCTAATCATAAACACATTCCTTTAAAATTACCTAGGTTCCAGTAACCTTGAAGATATATAGCCGCGTTGTAAAAACCTAGCTAAAGAATATTTACAATGCCCTAGTAGAAAACGCTTTAGGCAGTACAATTCAAATAAATCTACACAAGTAGGTTTCGTACAATATATATTGCTAATACACCGACAATCATGTACTCATACCACGGCCCAAGACATCTCATAACATAGCAGATTTGCAAACGAATTCAAGCTTGTCAATCCATGCATAACACACACATTAACATAGACATTACATTAGGGTTACGGCACACCATCCGATTGCTCGAGCGACCGTCGCATTGTAATTACCACAAACGGGTGGCGTGCGCAGTGCTGCGAGCAGGATCGGGAACGGGGGAGTGAGAGAGAAGATATGGCAGCCCCTGAGTGCGAGCGCGAGGCCCGTAAACGGCGGGAACGTCGCGACTCGGGCTGTGCGCACGAGCGCAAAGAGAGGAGACCACACAGCGAAGAACGGCTCCCACCTCCTCCGCCGCCACCACCGTTACATGATCACAATCGTCTTGAGGTTTGTTAAATCCCTTAATTTAACAAATTTTAGTCGCTGCGCTTAATTTCACTGAATGAAATGAATGAAAAGTTATATCTCAAAAGAAACTGGAAAGAAAGTTGACTAATCAGTTGATCAGTCAATTTCAAACAACTACCTAACCTAAATACTACTCTTTTTGTTATAGCTGAAATTGTCCTGGCAAAAATTATTAACATTACATAGAAATACATATACTGCAAATTGCTTGGTAAATATGTATTAGTATTTAAATGTATTAATAATAAACATTTGGTTGCAGTCCGAACGTCGTGCAGAAAGGCTGTCTCGCGCACGTAGACCACAGTTCGGAAAGCGACGCCGCGCGCCTGCCCGCCTCCCGCGACAGCCCCGGGAAATAGATCATGTGTCCGCAGAGGACTCCCGCTGCGGCACACCCCCGCACTTTGAATACGTTGTTCAACAGAAACCAGAAGGTGGGTTTTGAAATGATCAGATTTTAATTTTCTGTCTGGAAATTTCTAATAAAGACTTCCTCTTTATTAGTAACAGGTTTTGTTTGTTGTTTTAAATGGATCATCTGAAAAATTATTGGACAGGTTAAAAAAAAAACCACCAGATACTTTATTTTATTCCCGAGCACTGCAATAATTACAATTTTCTAACTAACTACTTCTGCAGTTTTGAGTATCATATATTTTACTTTGTTTCTAAAGAATTTAACCTACAAAATCAACAAAATTCAGGCTATAACTTACTAAATTTTATCCAGTATGTGAAGAAACCGAACGCTCTCAAAGCTCTCGACGCGAAGAAGCGGAACACGCGCGTCGAGACGAGCGAAGCGTGCCGCCGCGCCGCACGCAGCCCAGTCCCGATAGACGACTTGAGAAAATTAACAAGAAGGTATGTTACAATATGCAGAAAATCTTCTTTAGGAAACTAGTATATGCAGAACTAAATAGTTCAACGGCATGTGCTATCTGCTAACCGTATCTGACCAGTGTGGGGTATTAATGCCTTAATACGGTATTATGGCTATAGCAAAACTAACGAGTATTATAGCCTAAACTGTCGTTGGAAAATAATCTAATAGGTTTTGGTGGCCGTATGAAAAAATATGATGATAACGATGTTATATGTGCTATCTAATCAGTAAGAAGGTGAATAGCAGAAAACGATAGGTCAGAGACTAATAAAGCTGAAAGCATTTTAAATTTGCACAAAGTAGAAGTAAATATTATCGAAGTAGTTTGTGATAAGGATAAAAAAACATAGTACCTAGTATGAACGATAAAAGATAAAGGTGCTTTTCCACACGCGATTGATTTTTGAGATATATGAGAGATTTGGATGGCAATCAACTTGATGGTCTAAGACAGATATCGCCTGAGTAAGTTTGTAGTAAACCCCACTAAGTATTTACAATTCAGTTGCAGTTACTTCGGAAACCTGAAACATTTTCCTGATTATATTAACAGATTTATTAATCATGAATAATAAAGTTACTATTTTCCTCGATTCATCGTGCGGAATGCGAAGATATGATTCTCAAAACTAAAATCCAAGCGATTATTTCCATTGCGTGCCGAATGGAAATAAAATGCCCATTTTTCTTTGCCTAATACGCCTTCTGAAAAGATTTTTTGCCTTATATTTATCTGGAGTACATTGGCATCTTTAGCCTTCAATCTTAATTAACATAGCGACAAGCATGCAAACATAATGCAGAACACGTTTTGATATCGCCGCATTTAGAATCCCTCAATGTTATCTGTAGATACTTGAAGTTTTAATTGATCATTGAAACATTAATCAAACAGTTTATAGTTACGGTTTGCATTCACTTAATTTCATGAACTAATTTCCGAGTATCGCTATTTTAAGAATCAATGTAAAACAATAACAACTACGTGTTATAACTCGAAACTATTTGCCATCTAAATTGGCCGAATACTTTACTAAATAACAATATATTTGGTTAATTTCAAATTAATTGTCCATATAGATGAACAAAAAGATCAATAGTATACTCATTACGTACTCAATAATAATTAACAGTTTCACTAAACATATGACTTGTTTATCATTCAAGATCGCCGTTCTCAAGAAGTCAATTACCAAATACGAGAACGACTTCGAAACCCAAAATGGGCGTGCTATATCTCCGGGCGATCGCATGACTGACGTCCAACTGACGCGCATGCATGAGACCCTGCGGCGCTTGCAAACAGAAAAGCGCTGCATCAAAGCGGACCCCGTGGAATACGCTCTGAAAGTTAAAGCCGCTAAATTGCAGAAGGAAAGAGATGAAAAACTGGATGCAGCGCTGAAAAGCGACAAATCAATGGTAGATGTGGTGCGGGATATTGAAGAGGTAAGTGCAATGTACGAGCACGTTTATATTGGCAGCAAAGCGTTTGGATTTTGGTTCTTTTGTAAATTAATGTTTTGAATTTAAAGCCAAAACTTTCCAACAAATTCTGATTTGTTGGTGTACGTGACTACTAAACTCATAATATATTTAAATCATGTAGTTTAAACGTATTTCTCTCCAATAGTAGGATAGGTCAAGGCGAGGTTTATTACATGTATGTTTACTTTTGGGCAACATGCCCAAGTGTGACTTCAATATTCCGTTTGCCAAGTAATATATGCTTTTCCGAATTTATCCATTTATCTTGGAGTTTCATAGCTGCATTCCGTATCCTGCATTCGTTTTCTTCGATATTTATCAAGAAACTTGGATTATTGGTAAACTATCCGACACTTTATTTATTTAAACTTTTATTTCCAAATCAATAATAAATACTAAACTAACTACCTGTCTGTTTTAAATTATTTATCATTTTATATCTGACATTCCTGTTAATATCAATACACTAATTTCTATATTAATTATGCGAACCATGCGAAATTACTGCTTTATATTTACCCAATAAATATTTTTTAAGCGTTTTAATTACTATAGTTGAAAAAAAAATCTCTGTTCCACAACCCTAACTAAATTTCCAAATATAACAATACAATATTAACTTCCAGTGGATAGACGGTTGTCGTCAAGCAGCCGGTCGAATTATAGCTTCCGAAACCACTTGGACCTCAGCACAATTAGCCGCAGAGAAGGCCTGTGTGCAACGCGCTTTACTCCGCCTCGAAGCGGCTAGAGGCAGACCAGCCGCTAATACCGCAGAGCGAGGTGCCGCTAGACACCTCTATGAGAGATATAGAGCTGTGAAACGCGCTCTACAATCCAGATCTGATATAGTGAGTTGCTTTGTAGAGTTTTTAGTTAACGCAATAACTTTTTCAGGTAAAGTAGGTATTCCAATTTCCCTATATACTGGCGGGAGCATATTTTTAAGCTATTGCATAGCTTCTATCGCGGGCCTTGAGCGTGGGGACCGAATCCAGAAATTTAGTAACGAAAAACCTCACGCTCCCCACTCCTACGGGCGCGGAGGTGTGGCTTGAAGGCATGCAATAGCTTTACCGCGGCAGTCCCCGAGTAACACACGTCTTTTTCTTTATTAATTATGCGATTTGGTTACTCTTTATGAGACCCCAGCGTGTTGCACAATAGCAAAGATCTATGAAGTCTAAAACTACTAGCGAACTCTACAATTTAGTATAAAGGTGCTAAATATCTACTAATCCTTTATCTAGCTGTTTTTAGATATGTAGAGTTTATATAATGAAAATGGAAATGATTAGCCACTTCGAAATAAGAGTACCAGAGTACCATAAACTTGGCTCATAATTAAAAGAGTATCAGGAAACAACGACCTTCCGGGGTTCAGTTATTGCCTAGACAACTCAGTAATAGATAAAATGATATCGAACGATAGAATAGATTAGTACATTGTTAAGTCAAAATATTTCGTCAATATTATTATCTAGTAAGTAATAAAAGGGGAGTAGGTCACATTGGTGTGTTTTTTGTTATCACTTATCAGTATTTAACGCGTTATTTGGGAAGTAGCGTGCCACTGCGACTGAGGATAACTTTAACTTGTTTATTCCTTTTATAGCTTATAGTGGATCAGTCTAATCCACTTAATTACCATTTTTGCATCTCATTATTGCAATATAAAGTACAAATAGCATTCTTAGATTAATAAAGGATATACTTAAAGGTGTTTTTAATGTCTGGTTGAATCATCAAAGAATCTTGTGCTGAATCAATAAGTAGAATAATGGATCGCTACTGGGTTTGTTGAGTTGTTTCCTCATAATCTGATTATTTAATATTTGATAGAGACGAAATATCGCCTAAAAATATCGAAACTAACTAAATGTTTAATTTTGGAGAAAAAATATTAATAAAAAAAAAATTAGCATTTCACGAATTTGTAAGAATATAGTGGCATATATTTTATTTCAGATGGGGACTAACGGTGAACTAGCGACGATTCATGAACACGAAGCGATGCTCTTCACAAGCGTTGATAGCTCCAGTGACTCGCAGGAGAAACCCTCGGACACTTCTCAGGTAAGATAGAGCTATTGATTAATAATAAGAGATAATATTATATATTACTAGCTTCCGCCCGCGACTCCGTCCGCGCGGATGTCGGTCTTCGCGTGAATGGTTTATTTCTCCATTTTGAGTAACTCTGACAATGACATCTTATAAAATATCTATTGGACCCAAATACGGCTAGGACTATAATAATACGCAACGTGTTCGCGGTTCTACAGAACAACGTCTATGGATAAAACTGAAAAATTAAGATTAATTTTTTTTCTACTTATTTTTCCAGGATAAAAAGTATCCTATTTTACGCCCAGGATAATAAGCTATAATTATACCAAGTTTCATCGAAATCGAACCGGTAGTTTTCACGTGATGTCTTCACATACAGACAGACAGACAGACAGACAGACAGACAGACAGACAGACAAAAATTGTTTTAATCACATATTTGGGTTTGGTATCGATCCAGTAACACCCCCTGCTATTTATTTTTTCAATATTTTCAATGTACAGAAATGACCCTTCTACAGATTTATTATATGTATAGATTATATATTGATAGAGATAAGAGATATTATTATATATTATCACTGTAAGACATTTTCCAGCAGATTTCTTTTTAAGAAAAATATGAATTCGTCGCAATGAAATAACGACAAATACATCAGTATGTACGGATGAACTCATACTTCAGCAGTCACTTTAAGGAAGTTTTATTGATTGAAATTTCTAAGCAAATTTGCACTCGATACAACAGTACTTAGGGTGTTCTGTCGCGTGTCAAGACAAAGCATAAAGGCGCCAACCCGTGATGTGGCCCAGGAGATCCCATCAAAAAGTCTGTACCGCCAAATTGCACTCTATGCATTAGAATTATGGGTGTTCTATAGCATACGAAACTGCAGAAAGCCCGCTGCTTTTTCCATCAAATGCCAATGTTTTCAACCAAGTTTGCTCTGCCAAATTGTACTCTATACCTAAGTAATAAGGGTGTATTTCGCACAGGAAACAGCAGAAGAAAGCCCGTTACAATCGCCTCTAATACGCGAGGTGGTGGAAGAAATGCCTTCATCCACATCTTCAGCCAAGTCTGCTACAAGTGAGGAAACACCTTCCAATGAAGGATTGCATTTCCTGGGCTTGGATGATCTTGCCAGAGCCCTTAGTGAGGCCAAGATGCAGAAATGTGTAAGTATAACGTGGTATAACAAAATGAAATATTTGTTCAAATTAATCGTAAATTAAACCGAATATCTAATATTCTAATATCTAATATATATTATAAAGGCGAAAGTTTGTAAGGATGTATGGATGTATGGATGTTTGTTACTCTTTCACGTAAACACTACTGAACCGATTACAATGAAATTTAGCACACATATAGAGGGTAACTTGGATTAACACATAGGATAGGTTTTATCCCGGAAATCCCACGGGAACGGGAACTATGCGGGTTTTCCTTTGAAAACGCGGGCGAAGCCGCAGGCGGAAATCTAGTAATACTTAAAAGGGATCATTGGTGTTTGACATCTAATTATGTTCTCATTAATTAATCTTAATTAAATTCCATTGTAGTCGCAGATTAGGAACATTAAAATATTAAACAGGTAACCTATATTATAGCTTAAAGTATAGAAGGCTTAGGCAGGGTTAATGAATTTAAAAAGTCCTGTATTTGACTTCGCTTACCCAATTCGATCGAAATCGGTTTTGGTATAATTGGTACAAATATCCGATACTCAAGTATGACGAATTTACAACATCAATTGAATTAATTAGAAACATTAACATTCCAGGTACTTCGTCGAACAATAAAGGAGTACGAGTTAAACTTCGAAATACAGAACAGTAGGAAGGTCCAAAGTGACGACAAGAAGGGCAGAGAGGAAGAATACCAAAAATACAAAGCTATTAAGGCCAGGATCAAATTGTTGAACGCGCTCATTAACAAACAAAAAGGTTTGCAGTAAATAGTTTTTATCGTGCACATTTGTCATATATACCTAGAGTATATGGTCTTTAAAAAAAATGACACTTCACTTAGTATGTTTTTTTTCTTTTTTAAATGGCATTGAGTTTGAACTCAAAGTCAAATTGATCATAATTTTATTTTTTCAGGCTTGTTAAAGAATAACAGAGGTTGAATTGAGCGTTGTATTGAAGGTGACACTTACAATGTTGTTGTAAAAATCAATTATAAAATAATCATTTATGAATGTACTCTCATATCTCGTATAGTTTAAATTTCAATGTTTAGACAAGAGGGTACGACCATAGAAATCTAAATAACAAGACACATAGAAGTGCTATTATGTCATAATTAGTATGAAAACCACTGTCACCAAAATCCACACATTTAAAACGATATCTAGACAGTTCACACAAGTAAACTATGCCTTTTATTGGACAGCTTCATTTTAATGAAAACTAACATAAATAATAAATTTCGCATTTTAATATGTACCCTAAATCACGACTTTACGGTTTATTTTAGTATAACATCCCTAGGTACGTAAGATGTTTTGTTTCCTTTTGCTTAGAAACTTCAAATACGAAAAAGTTCGGCTACTCGACAACAGAGGGCGTTAATTTTTGATAGATATAACTTTTAACCTCAACGCATAGAAATAAGGTTGAAATTTCATTAACGTTCATTCAACGCTTTAGTGATGTAAGACTTCATCAGCCTTGTTATCGATAGTTAAGTGATAGTTAACAAATAAGAAATAATTATATAGTTGTTGATTTTAATACAGTGGTAGGCTCATCTCGTGGGCCCACGGCAGACTGTAGGTACATATAGGTATAAGAAATAAAAACATGTTATGTACTTAAATATTTATTTATCTATATATACAAACTAGTATATACAAATAATAAAACAGTGTCTGTACATAATATATTAAAAAAAATGGAGGGGGTTTAGAAACTGAGAGTTTAAATTTGAAAATCTCGAACACCTGATGCAGAACCGCGCCAGACCACCAAAAATTATAAGAGTTATAACAATTACTTAATGTACGTCTTTTTGTTGTGACATTGAAATCATCTTCTTTGAAATGTTTTGAACATATCCTACTATAGCCTGTAGGGAACCAATTTCTTTTCCCAGTCGCGGATATCCATTCGTCCTTAATGTCAGGACGGCGTTGTGGAAATCTACAAAGAATATATTTAACATAAAATAGTTTTGTCAACCTAAGCGAAGAATGTCCTTTATTGTATATTTAATTAATGTGATTCTGTATCGACAGTAAAATTGTCCGAAAATGATTGTATCGATGTACTTAGTTTAAAAAGTTATATATCAGTTATAAAAATAAAATAGAATTCAAATTAAAATATAATCCAATTATTCCATCAGTCGTCATATTACGCAAAAAAACATCGTATTACGATATCGAAAAATTTTAACACATCACATCACTAGCTTGCGACTATTTACTCTTTATCGTTAACAATGCAGTACATTGCTTCTTGTAATTGTCATTTGATAACATCTGGCCGTTATAACAACCGACCTGTCAGATGTTGACAATAGTAAAAGGCAATGTATAGCTAAACGTGATGAGAGGAACGGTTGACTGTGTCATTCGTATTGCTTGTAAATATTGTTTAATTTTAAGGAAAAACGGCAATATTTATAAACAAAAATACTTGCCGGTGAAATGTTATTCCTTTATTAGTATAATTACAATTTATGGAAGAATTTCCGCACTGGGAAATGCTGCAACACACCATGTTTACTCACGCACGTGTCAGAAACAACTGAACAAGCGACCACCAAGCGACGAACAGACTTGTGGAATGGTAACCACCTGAGCGGCGACAATGTCACGCGCGCTTACGACTTCTAGTGTCTTGTTATTTAGATTTCTATGGGTACGAATTTATAAGTACAAAGGCATGTGGCCTAAGGTTTGTATTGCAAAGATGTGTAACTGTATTTATTTAAGAATTTAATATTTTCTATACTTTAATGACACCTTTAATGTACAAGTGTTACGGATTTACTAACGAGCCCATATTAAATTCTATATATCGAAATAAATAGTATGTATAATACATAGAAAATATGTATTAAGAAGTGTATTATTTTGACTTTGTTAATTGCGAAAACATCTTGGCAATTTGTACATAAAAATAACACGTAGTTTTTGATGCAACAAAGAGATTATTAAAATAGATAATGTCTCTGATCTCTGAAATCTGGAACTTTCTTTGAAAAAAATCAAAATAGTATGTTAAAAATAATTATAACATAAATTTAGTCTCATTTTACTTTCCGTACACACATGTAGCTTTAAAATAATGTGCATGATTTCAGTTTTGTATTGAACAGTGCCAATTTTTGACAGCATAGGTCGTAAGTACCAACACACGCGGATGCGTTTTCCTATGGTAAGTATATTTAAAAATATTTTTTATTTTATATAATCTTCTTTAATAATTCCCTGTTATTGGACATTACTCATCTAACTCTAATTAATTTAACATTCAAATTCATTATTTTTATGATTTTTTTTCTTATCGTTAATTTTTGTCTTGTTTACAACTAATAATCTTAAGAAAATAATCATTTATTGTGACAAGTTATTTAGTGCAATTTTGTAAAAAACATAGAGCATTGCCATTATTATCACTAGAATTTAAATACGACTGAAAACTAAATATCTAAATTTCTATGGAGATCTCTTGTTAAAATTATAATGGTACAAACGGAAAATTTATATTGTCACAAGTTTCTTTTTATAAGTGGTTAATTGTTGGCGCGTTTTTGAAAGTGTTTTATAATCTATTGTGTTATAGCTATACATAGTTATATTAATATTATAGAGGCGCGCGATTATAACCTGATTGTACGATAAAAATATTATTGTGAATGTATGAGTGATGTCCGTTTCTAGTAAACATGAATCTATGCATAAAACATAAAATCATCTATTAGGGAGATCATCCGAGGAGAATATAAATGTTGTGTGAAAATGAGGTTGTCTATGGATACATTTTAGTCTATGGTTGACGTAATCTGTGTTCGCCTTTTTCGCTCTATGAATGTCTTGCATATGAAAGGACATAAACACAGACCTATTTCTTTGTACTTTTGATTTTAGTGATCATATATTTTATTAAATTTTAACATCTTAGTAGGTAAGTACATTGTTAATTGTATAATGACTGTAATATAAAATTACACAGTGAAGTTTCTATTGAAATTGTTCAGAAAAAGGTCGATTCGCTACACATTACATATAGAGATATGTTATTATTATTAATGCACTGGTATTAATAAATATGGTTGAAGAATAATTAAGATCGCGCATACATATTTAAATGTATTTGATAATCAGTTCGTAAATTGAAACATAGACGAATAGAATCGAGTATGTATTGTAAATAATTTATTATTTCTATAGATACTACATACATACTACAGTTAGGCTTAGCTGCAATATTATCGTGAATGATTTTCCGTTTTTTTTTATTTAATTTAACTATTATTTTCCTCACAGAGGTTTTGTAATAATTTAACTACGCTTAGTACTAAGTAATTAGCTGTGATTTATTATGATATATATATAGAAGTATCCTTGTGTAACAAGTCTATACCGTAGTTTTATTTAGATTTTTATAACGTTTGTTTTGTCTTGGACACAAATGAATTTTATTTATATTTTAATAATTATTATATATTGTTAAGTATTGGATCTTATTATTTATTTCAAGTAGGTACTTGATTTTAATCGATGTCAGGAGTTCTTTTGTTTTTTAATTTAATCTCTTCTATAACATTTTATTTCATATTGATGATGATGATCATACGATGAAAATGATTTAATATAATATTGTTCCTTGTTATAATGACACTTTTATGAATGTAGCACTGAAAATAAACTTTGAAATATTTATACTTTATTTTTGTTTTGCTTTTGTTATCAAGAATAATGTATGTACTTCAACAATTCATCAAGTAGAGATTAATATTCGTAAAAGATGAAAGTAAGAGTTCTTGTGACAAAACGTAGAAAGTTTTATTTTATATGCGAATGTGTTGCCAGATAAAATGAATATTCGATTTTTTCCAACCTGGCAACCAACGTTTATTTATTTTCTATGCGAAGGATGTGACTAATAAAAAATAATGTACAATTGTCAGAGCTTCAAAGAAAGCTCTAAATATTACATCTTTTAATATACGTATGACATATGAACATCTGTTAGATTCTAAGCGTCTTCTTACAGAAGAAAATTATATGTACAGAAGTAGAGTCGTTACAATATAATATGTCGACTATAAAAAGCTTTTCTAACTTCTTTAAAGCTAAGAAGCGATTTTTCCACTTCGTAGAGGAATTTGTAAAAGAATCACTACATTTTATTAGATGTTGTGATGAATAATGCATATTAATACTTAATAGTTTAACTGCTTATATAAGATCAGTTAATTCTAGAAAAATCGCTTCTTATATGGATTTTTATATGTGATGTAAACATATAACTTATAAGTATTTGGTAAATTATGTACAACCAATCAAAAAACGGCTCCTTAAGATATCTATGCATCATGAATATTTGGATATATTGTAACTTATAAATACATAAGTACTATAGTAATTATCAACATGTAGCGTTCATCAAATCAATTCATATTATTGGACGTTTTAAATAAAGGACAAATAAATTGAAGTTTTTTATTTATATCAAACCAACTCCCCCCAAATTCAAAGAATATTATTAGTTACTAGCTTCCGCCCACGACTTTGTACGTGCATCCCCGTTTTTCCCCGTTCCCCTAAGAATTTCGGGAAATCCTTTCTTAGCGGATGCCTGCGTCCTAACATCTACCTGCATGCCAAATTTCAGCCCGATACGTCCAGTGGTTTGGGCTGTGCGTTGATAGATCACTATATCAGTCACCTTTGAGTTTTATATATTGGGTTCTGAATCTCCAAAGAACCCCTATCGGACCATTTTGTTGTCCGTCAAGACTATTTTTCTCAGAAACGCATTTAGGAATCAAGCTGAAATTTATATTAAATACTCAAGTCCCTTGAATCTGTGAAAAAATCAAACATATAAGCCAACGCAATCAAAGTTCCGCCGTTTGTGCTGCAAATTTTCGCAAATTCGACATTCGCAAGAGAATCAAAACCTACTTATTCCCGGGTAATTCCCGTGAATCTTGAAATTTGGTGAAAAGCGAAATCTTATAGCAGATAAAAGAAATAATTTAAAATTACAGCATAATAAAAAATAGGTTTGTTCGGAGCCCTCGGTGCACGAGTTGACTCGCTGCACTTGGCCGGTTTTATTTTTCCTAATAAGTTTTGGTTTAAATAATTGATATTTTTGGTTTTATGGCATTCAAATGCTTTATAAATATAAATTTATTAAGAATAGAAAAAAAGGATGCGGGCTCGAGACCCGCCTCGTGATCGATTTTTTTCTATTCCTTATAAATTTATAAGTTTTGGTTTATTTATACAAATTTTGACCTTATAGAGAATGGTGTTCATAAGTTAATATTTTTTTTATTTTACACTGTATAACTTGTTTCATGTGATTTTTATTAGTCACATTTAATAAAGGTATCCTTTCTTTTAGATAACGGGAATTCTTAATGTCTTTCAAAGCAAAGATATCGCAAAACAAATGCCTGCATTTTAAGTTTTAATTATACCTAAGTAGGTATATAAATATGCCTAAATTACAGTTTGATGCGGGGAACGCAGCGGTACAAACAAAATACTTAACCAAAGAAATGAAAACAAATAAATTTCAATATTAATTTATTTAAGATATAAAGCCGGAGTATCAAATATATAAATTATGTTTTATAATGTTTAGGAGTCGAAGTATTTTCCGTTCCATCTAAAAACGAAACTGGCAAGATGCTAATGAACTGGGGATAACCCTTTTTATTTTTTAACTTTAACTTCTCACTACACAATCCATAATGCACACAAAATAAAATTAAAATCACTTGAAATATTTTATAAAACAACATTTTCGTATCAATTAATAATTAAATTAGTTGTTTACACTTAACTCGGTGGCTTATCACTGAAGCTAGTTGCGGTTTACCCGTTGGAATAATGATAAATATCTATCAAAACATAAGTAAATACGATGGTTGTTATTATGACTATATTTCCGGGTATATTTGACTAATAAATTGTTCTTGTTTGTTTGCTATTTTAATTAATAAACAACGTCTCCTTTGAGTCCACAAAATCCCTAGAGTTTCATTCATTTAAAACAATACTTCTCCGATGGGGCTTTACCTTGAAACTAAAGAACATCTATACTAATATTATAAAGCTGAAGAGTTTATTTGTTTGAAAGCGCTAATATCGGAAACTAGGTACTGGTCCGATTTGTAAAATTCTTTCGATGTTTGATAGCCCATTTATCGAGGAAGGCTATAGGCTATATAATATATAGTATACTAGAGGTCCGCCCCGGCTTCGCCCGTGGTACATATTTCGCAATAAAAGGTAACCTATGTCCTTTCTCGGGTATCAAAATATCTCCATACCAAATTTCATGCAAATTAGTTCAGTAGTTTAGGCGTGATTGAGTAACAGACAGACAGACAGAGTTACTTTCGCATTTATAATATTAGTATGGATATCATCACGCTACGACCAACCGCGCGGAGCAGCTAGTATCTAATATTATACGACATACACCTCTTCGTAAACTTACACTTGATGTAAAAATGGTGAGACGCATTTTTATTTAAAAAAGATAATTATTTCCAAAAAACAGATTTTTTATAACCTCTATCATACCTATTTGTACCTACTAACCAGCATGTGCCACAGATATTTTTTTTATAGATCATTTTGTATTAATCTTACATAGATACAAATTTGTAGAGCATTAATCGATTCTTTTTAGCAAGTACATTCAATGACATGTATTTCGATGCATTGACGGAAGCGGCAATTGTAAGAAAATGGCCTGTTAATGAGTTGTTAAATTTTCCATCCTAAGCGGATATGGCGAATGGCACAATAAACTTTATCATCCGTAATTAATTACATTACACGGTTTAATCTATTTACAATTTACATACCTAATGCAGCTGGAATCACATGCAACTTTTTTAACGCAATAATATAAAGTTTTTTTTCACATTGAAATTGTAAAAGGTACTTTCAAATATGAAAATTAAAAAAATATAAAATCCCTAATATTTCAATAAAATTTCTAATAATTTTCGGCTAGGTAATGTTTACTTTTTTATACTCCAAATGAGATACTTTCACCTCTTTAAAACTATTACATCTATAACAAGTCACCCTGTTTATACCCTTTTATACCAAAACTTATATCTCGATACTTATTGTCTTTTTGGGCAACAAAAAAAATAGAGCTATTTTTCTTAATGGGTATTATGCTCTATTTTTGTCATGTATCAAGTATTACAAAATAATCGTTTAAAATACTCCCAAATATTTTAGTTAAATCTAGCTAGATAATAATAAAACTTAGACTGAAATCTTAAACGATTATAAAATTACAAAAATAATTGCGTATATCATATCAGTGCTTGCGATTATTCTTAAGGTTTAAGAATAATCGCAAGCACGCATAAGGATTTAAGCTGAAAAACGAAAGCATCTGGTAATTCATTGATAACCCTCACTATCGAGGAATACGATGCTTGGGGTCAAACGATACTTTACAATACAGTTGACAACCGTTCAAATACTGATCATTAGGGACCTATTCTAATACTTTATTTCTTCAATAGACTGGATTCCGTATAATATTTGTAATGTTTATTCTGTATTGAAAACGAATGATTTCGAGAACATTTTATGGCTCCATCACTCTGTGGCTGGATTGCTGGCATCATACCCGAGTCGTCAACATCATACTTTTTCATATACCTAAATTAAGCACGATATACCTATTACTCGCTTTTGTCCTTTCTTTTATTCGTGAATTAATTGTATATAGCCTAATTGGCAGACTTTAATTTATGAGTATGTACCTGTGTGTATCTACAACCAGATAGCGATCACAAGATAGAGTCACTGAGCTACCATTACTTATAGAAATCTGCATTAAAAAAAAATACAATAATCTGAAATTAAGCATAGCACTCTATTGTCGATTATGCTTGAATTTTATACAAAAACATCGATTATACATAATCAATGCAATTAAGAAATTATAATTTAAGCCAAAAAAAAAAGAATATATTATGAGAAAAACTTCTACAAGAAGATGACAATCCTATGCAATTAATTGCAAATACATATTATTACCGACGATTTTCCTACTATGTATCTATAATAAGTCAAGCTTTAAGAAATATCAATCTGCATGTGTTACCATATAAAATGCGTAGCCATAAAAAGAAGCTAGAACTGAATAATTTATAAATTATTATATAGTTATGTCTATTGCTATTCAAGAATTACATTTTTTTATCCAATAATATGTTTATTATTCACTCTCAAATGTTCTATAACTAACCTACTCAAGCAAATAGTTCTCCAGGTTTTTTTTTTAATAAGAATGACAATAACAGGTAGGTATAATTTTAGATCGTTAATATTTATAAAATTGATTACAGTTATAAATAAAATTGAATAAATCAAATACAAGGATGTAGTGGACATGTGATTGGAAAAATTAAAAAATAGCAACATTAAGTAAACAATTTGTGAAAATATTGCTTTCAATTATTTAAGAATGTTACATGAAAGTTACAGTATCATTAAAGAAGCCACAAAAGTCCTTTTTTATTTTTCTGAACCATCGAATAAATTATAATAACTTACCATGATATACCTACCAGTAACTCTTTAATACAACAACTTCCCATATTAATTAAGGACTTATTTTACAATCCTGGAAATCCAAATTTCGGTCCTATTTAGAAAAAAAATCGAATTAAGTGTCGTACGACAATATCAAGCGAAACCATATCGAACGCTTTGAGAATACACGCTTATTGAGTCAAGCATAGCTGTTAATATATATTGTGTTGATCCGATGTAACTTCAGTCATCACGCAACCTGGGTTCTGAACGCTTCATCATGCTTTTCAAAGTATTCCTTGTGGCCTTTTTGGCAGTCGGTAAGTTCAATATATTTATTAACGATACAGGAAAACAGAGTAAAAATAATAAAAAACTGTGTAGAAGTTTGCGATAAATATTGTTCTTATTTAGTAAATATTGGCCTTTATAATAATGTGATTACTGAAAAAAAAATCGTTTGGAAAGTGGAAAGCGCTAATTTTTTTTTATTGATAAATGTAGCTTAAACTTAAATGTTACCTGCTTCTAAATTGTTTACATTAGTATTAATTAATATAAATTCGTTAATCTCTTGTTATGTTTTAAATAATTTTTTATTCGGATTTTAATTGCCGAGAGTCCAAACGTAATGTTCTAAATTACCTACATATAAAAATAACACAAATGAGCCTATATTTTTATTTTTTACATATGGATCATTTTAGATTAAAGGTGATAAAAAGTGCCTACTTAGGTATTAAAATAATATCGATATGTAGGTAAAAATTAAAGATCTTATTCATGCTTGTGTAAAACTTTATTTGTTGTTTATAATGGAAAAGCTCCGTCCGAGCTTAGATAACTTTATAACCTATTTGTTTTTAAATCGTCAGTTGGTAGCGACTTTTACATGTTTATTTTAAATTAATCGTTTGTAGTTAGTTGAATACAAACAGCCATGAATTAAAAGATCGTCCATTTTAAGATACAATACTAATTATTAAAACAATTTAACAAGACGTTAAAATATTTTTGAAAGAGTTGCTTTAAAGAGCTTTCAGCTCTATAAAGAAGCCCTATTGAAAATGGTGCTAGAAATAGTAACAGAGTAGTTAGGTATATCCTGGTCGGTTCCTAGTGTGAATTCCGTTTGCATTGACAACATTAATGCCAGTCTGGGTCACAGATCGTCATAATATGGTGCAAGTCCCCTTCTTCCTGTGCAAGCCATTTACCAATTTACTTCGTCGCTACGTTCGCTTAGAACATTCTGCTATTTGGCCTGTTTCTGTGTTTATACTATCACATTGTGTCGAATTATCGAAGATCGTAGTACAATAGATGTATTTAGTAGTCATAATAATTATAAAAGAAATCTAAAGTTCATTTCAATATGTAAATATTTCTTAGTTTAAATTTACGAGTGATTTAACTGAAAGAAAAATGCAGTTAGATAATAAGTAAAATGCTAATATGTATGTCCAAACTCTAAATTTCTAGTTTGATTAATTAAGTATTATTATTTATTGCATACGATATAGGTTTGGTTACACGGGTGACCTATAGATTAATTATAATATACATATAATAGTTATAAAAGGGTAACGATTAGTATTATTCGTTACACTAATGTTATACCTATTAAAAGTGTAACAATCAATGCTCAAACAATGGTTAATCTATAATTGTGAAATTCGTTTGTGGGTCGCTAATGTAGTGCATGGATAATCGAAGTATTGTTTACGCTTCTTTATTATTATTAAGGTGATAAATTATATAATATATAAGTTCTTAATGACCTTGTTTATACAAATCTGACAAATACAGAGAAATGTTTAATTGCTTAACGAGTAAATGTATGTTTAGATTAGATAGTTAGGGTTAAAAGGTTGCTGAAGCAAATGTTTATACTTTAAATACTTAATACAAGTTTATATTGCTTAATATTATTTATAATCTCTGTTGTTATTATATAAAGGTGATAACAACGATGTCATTCCTATAAATGTTAATCTCTACACGGTTCGAAAAAAAATAAATAAACGCTACGAGTTTAGAAGATTCTTGCGTTTTGAGAACGTCTCCGATAAAAGAGCGTACGCGAGCGAAAAAATAGCAACATTCTATTTTTTCCTTTTTTGAAAATAACAACCTAATTGAAATCAACAGGAGTCCTTGGTGAGTACAAACTCAGCGAAGACCAGCGTCAGAAAATTAAGGATGCCATAAAGGACACCTGCACCAAAAACGGTGCCGCTGATAAAATCGACGAGGCTGAGGTAAAATTAAGATAGATTAAGATATTAGCACGAATATATTATTGTAAAACGTTAGATAGATCTATATTACACTCCTCCATCCCCGGGAGCCGGATCTATGCAAGATTTCCCCACTATAGGTGAAGAAATTTACGGTCATTTTTTTTACTTCGGCTTTTAAGCAAAATTAGTGACGTTTGTAGCATTTTCCTATACATACAAAAAATTGTAAATAAAAGTCATCTGATGCTAAATATAAATACAAGTAAACTAAATCGCAAGTTTATAAATTAAACTGACTTAAATTATCCATTTCTAGAACTCAATCAAGAACTTCGTCGACTGCGTCAAGACTCTGTTCAACTTTGAAACTCTCAAAAACGAAATCGAAGCAGCTAAACCTAACGGCGCCCTCGATGAGGTCTTCAAGAAGTAAGTAGATTATAAATAGAATCAAAGTTTTTTGTTTTTGCTTGTTTTTATCCGACTATTAAGTACATATCTAGAATATCTATTTAGAATTTATATTTTTTAACGTGAAAACGTTTTTAAAATCGTTTTAGTCGGGTGACATGTTCAGAAACTTGTGTCACACCAAAACCTCACGAGCGCGATCGCAGGTATAACGAGAGAGAGACGGACCGATCTCCCGTTTCATCTCGAGCGCTGCCACCAAAAAGACGTTATCAAGTAAACATCTCGATCGTAAACCTACTTTACAAACAACCAATTTTTTTTCACAGAAGTGTTTGAAACTTCGTCGTCTTTTATTTTCAAAGAAAGGTTTTATTTAGTTGTAGACGTGCAATTACTTTGCAATGGAATTAATAAACAAACAATACATTTTCTAAGGTACTGCGCCAAATCCCCCGAGCTGAAGACCTGCATCCACACACTCACGGAGGGCGTGTCCCCGTGCCTGCCCGTCAACATTCGGGACAACATCAACTCTGGCAAGAACGCCAGCGACCAGCTGATCGACTTCGTGTGCTACAAGGATGGAGACAGGATTGCTTGTACGTATTACCACAGATTTGTTGTTTATGATATGAAAATTGATACATTTGTGTTGGAAATAGGGTTATTGGAAGGATTAAAGATAATAGACCAAGACATCAATTAAGTCAGGTTGTAATTCAACAAATTAAAGTTCAAATCTAACACGAAAAAAAAAACCAAAATGAAAACCTCCATTTTTTGAAGTCGGCTGAATAAGAAAACGAAGATTATGGTATAAAATTATTACATAGCAATTACAGGCAACATTCTAAAATCTTTTACATTATCTATCATCTATTATTACAGTGTTCATCGCCGAGGGAGGCCCCGAGTGCTTCCAAGAAAAGAGCAACTCTCTCCGTGAATGCGCCAACAAGGCTCGCGAGGGTATCACCGACGTTGACTCCGTAAAAGCCCTTTCTCTTGATGTACGTTATTTCTTGTATTAATATTAATGAAATATTTGATTTAATGTATCCAAAGTCTTTTGGTACACACTAATATGTATGGCTCTACACGTAAAATTTGCTATCGCAATTTGTTTGGGTTTATTATCGAACTACGATATACTATTTTCTAGAATACAAATATGTAGTAGGTATATTATTTTCACCGGATACCACGCGCAAGACACTGCGATTTCTTTTACGCCTTCAAAATAAGATGATTTTTTCCTCATTAACATAGACGAACGAATAGTATTTACAATACCTAAATTTTGATACGCTAATGTCCTCAACGTTATATATGTATTAATCAACTGTTTATTTTAGGAGAAATGCGCCAAATTCGACGATCTGACATCTTGCGTTGTCAAAGCCCTTGAGGAATGCTCCACACCCACCCCTGGTAACATGGCTGAATCACTCATGAGATACATCAGGAAAGGAACTCCATGCAAGGTAATTAATACATAATGTATCATAAATATATAAATTATTGTATTCATCCATGTAATATATTACAATTAAATGTATTAACATTGTTGTAGTCTAGACGGCATTCCAGTTTGTATAATTGTCTAGTTTATGTAGTATTAAAAAAATATATATTATATAGGTATTACATATTATATTATATATACAATAATTAACTAGTAATATATTAAAGTTACTTTAATACAAATATGATTCAATACTACTACATCTAAGAATATTTTTTGTGAATTATTAAAGTGAAACTTTTATTACATCGTCTCTAAACTTTTTGGTCTGTGTAGCGCATGTCGCGTGTATCGCGGCTGCCGAGTAGGTATACCTACTCGGCAGCCGACCGTCACGCGACATGCGCTACACAAAGCAGTGTTCGGAACCGTTCGAACAGTTTCACTTTTACCGTGGCTTCATAAAACCACACAACATTTTTTTTACTTTTGTATGTATTTAACAAATTTCTTTTTTGTTTCAGGCAAACTAAACTCACCCATCATGAAAAGACTGTCATTTAAGTGCCATTCAAATTTTGTATAAAATAATAAACGCACCATTTTTCTGTAACTACTTGTTTCATTATACCTTATTATTGTTACACGAATATTATTTATTCTCTTGTCATTCATCTCTAGTTGTACTTATATTATAAAGCTAGAGAGTCTGTCTGTTTGCTTGAACGCACTATAAGGTACTACGGGACCGATTAAAAAAAATATTCAACCCGTAGATAGTACACATCGAGAAAGGATATAGGCTATATTATAATATTATCATCACGCTAAGACCAATAAGGGTATAAGCACTTTTGAATTGTCAAAATGTATGTATTAAAACTTATCGACATCTATACCACCTAAAAGTAACAAATACCACAGTGCTTTCTGAATTGAGTAGTGTCTTTTGTTTATTTTAATGTACATAACTGTTTGTATCACAAATAAAGAAAAATAAAGCTTAGAACATTGAACTGTGGGCAAAAAGACGCAAGTTCGAATCCCACCTATAGATCGCTTTTTTTCTATTCTTTAAAATTTACCATCAACAACTATTTATCTCTGAAAATAAAAGTATTTTTATAGCAGTAGAGTATCACAGGGAGGAATGAACAAGTAAATAAATAAAACGAAAATGCATTACAAAAATTATACTTTAATGCAACACCAAATTATCACAAATAATTAAAAGCTAAAATCGCTTCGTTATGACACCAAATTCAGTGCTTTATGATAAATTTAAACAATACAAGGTTGTCGCAAAATATAGGCAATTTATAAAATAGGTTCCAATTTTTTGAATGAGTATGAGATATAAGAAAATATACAATTTTTTGTCATAAAAAATATATGCCTAACTTAACGATTATACAATAACACCCGTGTATACGAAGGACAAAGTAATTTTCTTATAAGAAATGCACTGTTTTTGAGCTGCCATACATTAACATGAAAATATACAAAATAAAATGTTAAGTGACAACCCCATCAGGGACTTTACAATAATATGTCAAAAATTTCGTTAACAATGAATTATTTAAAAGGTGCTGCCATTTTGATAAAAACGTAATTTTTATCAAAATAATAAAACATAAAAACGTTCATAACTTATTTTTCCTCACTATTGAATACACACTTATAAATTGCTTTATTTGCTAT
>CAJQZN010040210.1:39113-61203 GCA_907164685.1 Colias eurytheme
TGCGTCTGGCACCTATTTAACAACGAAAAAAACGTCTTGCAATAAAATAATTATGATTGATGGATCTATCTAAAGGCAAAAGTTTAAAAATTACGCGTTAAAAAATGACTTTAAATTAAGGATAATTTCCTGTGCAGATAAGATGCGCACTACTGAACGCAACCACTCCGGCCAGCCAGACTGCGCGGACTCTAACCGAAATAGCTAGAGGAACAATATATCAAAAAACCAGCTATACTAAAATGCTCACTTGTCAACGTTGGTAGCTCCTATACGATTATAGATATAAGCTTCTTGGATAAAATAGAATAATAATTGGAATGTTTAAAGTTGTGTAACATAAAGGAATGTCCAGTAGATGTCGCTCTTCTAACACCACGTTATCACTAATTACAAAAATACTGTAACATTTTAAAGCCGTCTCGCTCAGGGTTTAAGCTTCTGTTAAAGCACTCTTATACTCTATAAATATTTTCTAAAAGGTAACAAGTCCGTTATATGAAATGTGTTATTTTATAGTAAAATGTTGGAAATTGGAAACTAAATCCCAAACGTTAACTATCAGACCTGTATTAAAACATATGGTAGATCTGACATATTGAAAAAAATATTATAACCCATTAAAACTATATTTATTAAAAGAGCTGCAAAACGAAATTACTTTAAATTATACATACGTTATTGGATTTAAAATACTGTCATTAGAAAGAGAGAAACTGAGAATCACAATTCTTAGTTTAATTACCATTTCGTAAATGAAAAGTTCACTGCAATAATAAAGTCAGGTACATCAGATCTGCCATATTTCATCGCATTACGTAATAATACTTTAGCTTAACAATAAGATCGTTGTTCAAACTATCTGTATTTAGGTCGAATTGGCTTCTATTGTCACTTTTATGCGTAGCGTTAATAAAGCCCAAACTAATAATTACTGTATCGAAATAACGGGGCTCAATATCGAATGTCATGGAAGAAATAGTCGTATTTTTTGGCTTAGAATAAAGCTGCAATGGCTAATGCGCCAAAAGCTAAGCTACTGACGGTTAGGCCCTTGGCTGAGTTGGCTTTCTTGCCTTCCACCTGTGAAAGTAATACAAATGTTTTAATTAAAATTCAAGCACTTCAAAGAAGTTGACAAAAAAAATCTGTAACTGATTTAAAAAAAAAAACAAATTTTCAAGTATAAGATACACAAAAATAAAACAAAGTAAATAATTAATTGATAAGCAATAACGGACTGCATTTAACTATACATGACCAAATTATGAGTATAAAATGCTCGCTTACTCATTTCCCTAACTGATCAAGTCTATGTCAAGTTTCTATGAGTATAGTCAAACGTAATTATACCAGAAATAGGAAACCCAGATGATCTGGACACTATTACATCACGCACGCAAAGCACACACGGATTCCCAAAGACAAAAACCACAAACAAAAGCATAGACAACAGAACATCAAAGAGCTCCCAAACACTAACACGAAATTGTCAGGAACTTACTTTTGTAGTTCTCTTGTTACCCTCCTTTTGTTGGTTGTAAAATAAAAGAAAAATATGTTAAAAAATATTTCACATAGTAGAATTCTTCTAATATTATTCATAATCTATACCTACTATTACACATTCTATTATAAACAATACAATAATTCTAATCCTTAAAATTTTTCAATAAAACTTGGTTTACGTTTCTCAGCAAAATCATCTATTAGTAAAAAAATGGGATAAAAATAGTTGAAGATCCACCCCAGGGCAAATCTACTTATTTTTCTAAAAATCAGCTGCTTAAGAATAGAAATAGGGGATAAAAGTTTTATATATTGGTTTTGTAGATAATAAATAATAACTTACCGCCATATCCTTGCAAGGTGTGCCTTTGAGTACGAATTTGAAGAGAGACTCCACAATATTAGCCGATGTGGGCGCTGAGCATGTTTCTAACGTTGTTACTACGCACTTTTGCAGCTCCGTAAATTGTTTGCATTCCTTTTCCTGAAAGATAAATTGTATTTGTAAGTACTTTAACCCATTGAGCCCCGAAAAGCCCGATCGGTCCACGAAACAATAGATTTTCTATTGTGTCTGTGATTCCGGGGCCTGAGTTATTACATTAATAGTACATATTTTTAAACCCCTTTACTCAACGAGACTTTCTATATTAGGTACTATTCAAGCACATTAACTTTAATTATTTTTGATCAATAGTAATTTACGGGATTTTTATTTCAATTCTAACCCCAACATATAAAAACTAACTGCATAATACTACAATCGAAGTATAACTTTAACAATCTGTACTAATTCCACACTTGAATTAGTACTGCTAAGTCGCCGTAGCCCCTCCGAGCGTTATCAAATACATACAATCATTTGCTTTTACCCTACATAATTGACCTTACCTTTGACATATCAAAATTCGTACTCGATTATCGAATTTCAAATGTTCTAAAAATAAACCTCATTCATTTACAAGAACATTAGTTTTATCACGATAAGTGTGAACATGATATTATAATCACTTTTTTAAGTGACTTGTTGTGAAATAATGGATCACGATTATTTAATATAACAGCGATTAACTGAACGCTTTATAAAACGTTGTTACTATTTAGTTATCTGTGATAATACACTGATTTGACCGAATTAAACTATTTCCGTGACACGTATTTGTTGAACACCGATTTGAACGAAACTTGGAACGAAAATAGTGAGAGATGAAGTGTCAAATATAGTCTAATTAATATATTCTGACTAGCTGGATTCCGCGCTCGTATTACACACGGGTAAAAAGTTGTCTATGTGCTAATCCAGATTATAATCTATCTCTGTGGCAAATTACATTCAGATCCGATTAATAAAGTCTTAAAGCAGTATTATTTCCAGTGTGGAAAAATGACAAGAGCTCTCGTCAAGTGGTCGTCTAGTGCCATCACTTTCTCACACTGGAAATAATACTTCACTAATGGGCCCTCTTCACAATATGCAGCGTTGGTTCAACAAATGATCGTCGATGTTTGCCGCCACTACGGCAATCACTACATAGTATAAAACAAAGTCGCTTTCTCTGTCCCTATGTCCCTTTGTATGCTTAAGTCTTTAAAACTACGCAACGGATTTTGATGCGGTTTTTTAATAGATATGAGTGATTCAAGAGGAAGGTTTTAGTATATAATTTATTAGGTTTTAGACAAAGCGGGCGAAGCCGCGGGCGGTAAGCTAGTTATGAATTAACAATGACGGCCGATCATAGACATTTAGGCCCTCTTTACACTATCGTGATTGGCTCTGCTCGCCCATCGATGCCCATTGTGAAGAGGGCCCATAATACATCATGGTAACCCCCAGATGTTTTTGCGTGACCTAGTAAGAAACATACATCTAATATCCATACATCCTAACAAACTTTCGCGTTTATAATACGACTAGAAAAAATAACATACCCCAAACACAATCATAGGAATGTTATCAGCAGTTATGGATCCCGCGTTGAAGTTGAAACTAGATCCCAAGGTGGTGTTCAAGCATTGCTGGATCTCGTCCTGTTTTTCTTGGATACACTCTGGACCATTCTCTGAGATGAACACTGAAAAATATATGGCATTGAATTAAAACAAGACTTAAGGAAAATTGTGGTGTTTGGGCAAGGTAAAAGTATGGAGGAAGTACTTCTTAAGCACGATAGGTACCTGATGATAAGTCAATCATATTTTTCATATTACGCAAATTACAAAAGACTTAAAAAAAAAATTGAAAAAAGTACTAGGATAAATGGAATCCTAGAGTGTTTCTAAGCCTTTATAATTTACAGATATTTCAAGTATGCAAAGAATAACACGTTATTTACACCTGAATACTTATCTCAATAGACTGCGATGTTAATTACCATAAACCATAGTCCATACATTTTTTATTATAATTAGTTTCCGGAATGACATGGAAACATAGTATCTAGCAGTAAACAGGATATGAATTGTCTATTGAGTATTTAACTACTAAAAAAACACTTAAAACACAAATACGGTGATAAGGGTTACATTTTTACTTTTTTCTAGACAATTAACTTAGTGACACAGTTACAATACGCAAAAATGCCACACTCCAAAAAAATGCAACTACAGGAAATTTCCATGTTGCTGTTGTACAAAAAATGCATATTTTCAACACAAAGACACTCCAGCTCTTTTGTTTCAGAAGTAATTTGTTTAAATAAAGGCACTAGAAAGCTTACCTGGGTCTCTGAAATAAAGTTTATAATAAGTTCACTTCTCAAACGTGTCAAAAAAACAAAAAAGTGCACCACATCATAATATTATATAACCCAAATGTTTCTTATTATAATGATGATTACCATTTCATAAAGTTAAATGTTTTTACTCTCCTTGCGATAAAAGTTAATGATCCCTTATGAAATGTTGAATATTATTATATTATTTTCAATGTCCGCCGCGATTAAGATGCTTTTAGTACCTATGTAATTAGTAAATAAATATCATACAGACGCTTCTTCCCAAATTGTTATTATAATAGGGAGTAAGTAACACAATTTTCGTACACTCAAACTTATTTTAGACAAAGATTATATAGAATTTATTACTATTTGCTTCCTTTTGTTTTAGAAGATGCCAAATACACATATAAAGGAAATTATAAATACCTTTACTCTTAATTTCCGTGTGAATAAATTCTACTGACAGTGAGTACTAGTAGTAACTAGTAAGTAAGAATATATACACTATAGTGGAAAGGGTACGGCTACTATTGAAAATCCATAAAACTATATTTAGATGACCGCAACCAGGTCAAGTATCCTAATAGTGAGTTTTCACGAATGTCGTATTGTATTGATCTATATAGACAATACGTCGACTTTTTATATCGCATATAGATTCTGAAACATCAATACATTGTGATTTAAATCACAAATTCGCAATACACAAGCATTCGGTAAACAAACGTCTATATAAAAACTTACTAGTACCTATCGCTAATTATATAGTTACCGTTAAGTAAATATATTTTAATTTTTCTCGGAAATTAAAAATTATAGATTAAGACCTAATTCACACGAGAGCTTTTTTAACGTCCGTTAAAAAAGCGTCCAAATAGAACAAATGCATTCCCAAGTATATGTTCACACGTCAGCGCTTTTAAAGCGCGACGCTTTTTTATCGCGCAGTGTTCTATTTTCAACGCTCGGCGTTGGGCGTTAAATAAAATAGACCATAGGAAACTTCTTACTATTAAACTCAAACTCAAACATTTATTTATTCAATTAGACTTCTTCTAGAAGCACTTTTGAAACGTCATTAGGTACATATTTTTAACATTTACCACCGATTCGGAAAGCAGTATCTACGGAGAAGAATCGGCAAGAAACTCCATAGTTGCTCTTTTTAATCATATCAGTTTTACAATTTTACAAATTACATATGTAACATCATAATAATTATATTAACATAATATGCCAAAGAACTGTCCTGTGGTTTTTACGCGACAACCCTCCATGGGTTTTTATCGTCCATATATTCCTTGATACTGTAATAGGCTCTCTGAACTAGTACATTTTTTATATAAGTTTTAAATTTAGAACAACTAAACTCTTTTATTCAGACGAGCGCTAAAAAAGCGCCGGCGCTGCGTTCAGTATGCCGCACGCTCGCTCAGCGGTAGCACGTGTTTGTTGTGCTTATAATCATCAGAAAATCGATACGATGTCGTGGATTGTTGATCCCGAACTATTAATTATAGATGTGGAGTCTCGTCCGTTCCTGTATTCAAAATCGTTATAGACATTTGAAAATAATTAAAAAAATTCCGGGGTATTGCCTTAACTCTTCGTACAGTGTCACAAACTGCCCTTTTAAGTATCTCTGTTCATTCAGAGGATGTACCCAGAATGCCTTTTGTTTTCTTTTTCGTCTTTTAATAACACAAATCGCTAGTGCCATTAATTTAGCAGAAACCATTTCCACGTCTTACTGAAGCCAGAGACGAGACATGAGTGATTTTTAACCGACTTCAAAAAAAAGGAGGAGGTTATCAATTCGGCCGGTATGTTTTTTTTTTTTTTTTTTTATGTATGTACACCGATTACTCCGTGGTTTCTGGACCGATTTACGTGATTCTTTTTTTGTTCGATGCGGGATGGTGTCGAATTGGTCCCATAAAAATTTTATTCGGATAGGCCCAGTAGTTTTTATTATATGAGCATTTTTGCCTGTATTTGTAAATGTTGCAAGACGTGCAAGTTTGAAGTCGGTTGTTTTTAACGCAGTTATGTTTATAAAGCGTTAGTATGAACAACCACAGAGAGAACGTTTAAAAAGCGCCAACGCCGGGTTTTAACGCAACGCTTTTTTAACTCTCGTGTGAATGAGGTCTTACAGATACGAAGCGTTAAAATGAAATGATATAAGTGTAACCTAGACATAAATGAAAGTTGATATTGATGGAAAAAAATACCAACACATTATCACTCTATACCCTGTTGTTTCATTTTAAATCCCATTATATAACAAAAATTTATAAATACATACATTTATCCCCCATAAGTTATATCATATCCATAGTATATCAAAATATATCCCCCACACAATTTTACCTATAATTTGCTCTCGCATCCTCTTTTGCATGTATACTGTAACGTGCAAAAAAACGATTTAGTGCTAAAGTCCAGAGGCCAGTAAATTTATTCAATATTCTTATAACCTTCATTGAAATACTTGAGAAAACCGTTATTTTAGTCTACAGACTCTTAACCAATAATATTATAGTTTTTGCTTTACTTATAATGCAGTCTTCGGTTTCCATTCTTTCAAAATGAAAAATTAATTCGAGTAGGTATTGGCATTGTTCCTTGACGCGTATTGTTTGATAATTTTTTTTATATTGTATTCGCAACTTTGAAATTAAATAGCAGATTCAACAAGATGATTGCGACATATAGACAACAAAAAATGCGTATTTTTGTTATCTGTGTACATAAAAAAAAGTATTTGTTCAACTCACAAGCAATCCTATCGCCCTCCTTAAAGCAGATGAACTCAGCGAGTTGCTCAGTAATATTGTGCACCGTCTTGATGTTCCCGCGCTCCTCCTCAGAGAGGCAAGGTTGGATCGCGTCCGTCATGTTGCGGAAACAGCCCTTGAAGTCGGGGGTTTTGTCGCAATACCTGGGAATTTAATTCAATGATTTGTTTATTAATTCAATAAATGATTTATTCCAACCACTAAAGGAAAACCTACAGAGTACTTACTTCCCGTGAACACAGAACCTTGTAACGATACAATGTCATACCATAGATAAGGGGAAAATTATAAAAAGCATAAATTTAAAGTTACAACAGATGAAAAAAGCTGGGCTATACCTACGGAACCTTCGGTGCGCGAGTCCGACTTGCACTTGGCCGGTTTTTATAGATAGTTAAAAAAGGTCGTGTTCTATATAAAATTGCAAACATTGAACTATTGTATCTTGTTAGTTAGGATGCAAATTAAATTGATCGTTAAGAGAGGAGGGAGATAACGAGGAAAACAACTCGAAGTATCGTGGGTATCAATAAAGTAACATTACTTACCTTCAAGTTCATTGTAGAAATAATTAATAAATAAATACGAACCTTTTAAATACTTCGTCCACTTGACCATTGGGTTTGGCATTTTCGATTTCTTCTTGCAATTTTGTAGGATCTACTAAAGCACTCACGCACTTTGAGAAATCTTTGAATGCTGCCTGGAAAGAAAAACATTCACATTATTTTATTATAAGGTATATTTTTGGGCAGATATTCTTAATCTGAAAACAGAAGAGACTACTCTTGCCGGTTCACTTTTCTCTATAAAACTGCTATACGACATTAAATTCTACAATTGATTATACAGAGATAGATATAAAATAACCCTATTTATGTAAATGTTTGAATTAAGGTAATTTATGTTTTTTTTTTGTCTAACAATGCATCTTGAATAAATATTTCATCTTGATACCTACAGCTACGTAGAAAAAATAAATAGTAAGATTTTCACAAAAGTTTTAAAATAATATAATAGCATAGATGATGATAATGACCTTTGAACCTCTAGAAAAAAAAATTACTACAATATTATGCTACACTTTAAGGATCCCTTTGATCTGATGAAACTCGAAACTTCACTGGTCGTTTACCTTCTAACTAATAACTATGCTAATAAAATACGTAAATGTATTAAAATTTTAAACAAGTTTTAGAAATATTCTAAAACTTGTTTAAATCTCAAAACTTTTTGAAATCTTTGATCTATTATAAATGTTTATTAATTAATGATTGATTATAAGTAATTTCTCGTATATTTGATGAAAAAATTTTATTACCTTATTTACTTTCATACATATAATGGTTAACATTTAAATGGATTACAAGTAAACAAAAAAATATTAATATTTATTTATTAACGGCTCGCAAACTAGTTAATTTTTAGTGCTAATAAGTTGCTAATGTAACTTAATTAGAAATAATATTAAATAACAAGTTACGATACGGTTGTTTTAAAAACCGATTCAAGCACGAGATGGAAAAACTGTTATTAAACAGATCGTAACTAAATGTTTCTGATGCTATGTGTATACTAGCTTATATCCGCAACTTTGTCCGGTTTCAATGGGAATTACAGTATGCAATGCGAAGTGTAAAGTAAGAACGCGAGCGAAGCCGGGGCGTGCGGCTAGAGTTTATAGGTGCGAAAATGTCGAATAAACAATATTTCAGTTTTAACGTTAATTGTAATTTGTAATGCATAATAAGATTTTTTGTGTAAACGATTACAAAAAAAGTGAAAAGAGAACTTTCAAGGCATGCTTGGGATAAACCGCCGATGACCTAGTATAAAAAAATACATTTATTAATATCGATTTTTCCACATATCAATCTTCTATTATATTTTTATAGCTGCTTACAATTCAAACCGTAGTTGACTAAATAGGATACAAGGAATTTGATACTCAAGATCGTCCGGAATATATGCCAATGAACTCAAATTAAAATAGTATAGGTCACAAGGGCACATTGGTTAATTTTATATGTACGTAGATAATACTTGTCACTTGTAAATTGTAGTACGCTAGTTGACCTGTGCCCTTCACTGGGCGTCAATATTTTATCGATATATCTTAACGGACTTTTGAACAACTACGCTCCATACAAACTTTCCCGAAGGAGGTAGAAAGGTACTCGCATATGAGGAGGATCGTTAAAAATTTTACATGATTCAAACAATTCTACGAATAAAAAATATGTGTGCGTGTACTAAGTATACACACGTAAGAAGTGAAACTTCTTTATGACCTTATTTTTCAAAAAAAATAATTTACTATATGCAACTTTACATACCTAAATACGTTGAATCACGCGTGGTAGGGATAAGAAAAAGACGCGTAACGGAAAAATGTCACGCGAAACAAAAAAATGTACAAATAACAACACAAACACAAAACAATGTTACAAGTACACTAAATTTTTTTCCAACCCCGATAAAGAAGTTTCACTTCAAAAAAAACAAAGTTGTTTGATTAGCGCTTATTTACATAAACGAGAGAAACCCCCTATCCCCGTCATGCAAATGTACCGGATAAAACAATAAACAACCGTGATATTACCATAAAACCACAAATGTATTTTCCATAAAAACACAATAAATTATAGCAGCAATTATACATTGTGGTTTCAAGACTACGGTCTCATTGTAATTTGTACCTCACTCTTATTATAAGTACCTACTTCTCAGGCCACTTCAAGATTGTTTTCAAGTGATTGTTATTTAAAAACAAGTGGGTTTGTTATTTATGGCTTTTAGAACCATAAACATTTCAAACATGGGATATCGGCTATCGCACACTTCAAAATTCTTTTTCGACTTCCTAAGGTGTTGTAAATTGTAGGAGGTAAGTATAAGAGGTAAGTGTTTATAGTATATTGTAACAAGTAACAACTGTAGTGAAAAAATATAGAAACAAAACAAGAAAAAACTTAGAGCTATTTCTTTAATTATGTCTCAACGTAAACTAATTACGAGGCAAAATGTCCATAAAATTTCTCGGTTTTCCTCGTCATGACAATTAATTTATCATTATAATATAGATATTATAGATGTCGTTACGATAATTTTATTATTGTACAAGTCTCGTATTGTGAAAGATAAAAGGGAAATATTGAAAAAATCTTTGTAAAGACGATTTGGTATTAGAAGCTATTTAGATAATAATTCAATTAAGAAAATACAACAATTATGCTGTGTTGACATAGAGTAGATGTTCTCACGATCATTATAATATATTTAACAATAAATAATATCTTTGCATCTTTACTTCAGAGATAAGACATAGGTACTTAGTTAGTTACAGCTATCAAATGTACGAATTAATTTTATTTGAGTAAAAATTGGAAGCCATATTAAAAGGAGCAAAAGCATTACGTTTCTTGTAAAAATCTTAAAACAATCATATAAACCTAATTATTCCATAGATAACATTAAATGGTACTTAATTATACTAATTATTATTCCATAGATAACCTTGTCAAAAATTTTAATAAGATGTATTTTTGCTAAACAAAAAAAGACTGACTAAACGACTAGCCTTCACCTTGAAGATTAGGCCCGTATTGCAATAATGTCTTCAATCCGTGATATCTTTTTTTACTTAAAAGGTATATGAAGAGTTTGTTTGTTTGCTGGTCCAATTTAAAATTTATTTCACTGGTAGATCATCACGTAAAGAATGGGAACTTAGCAATACGTGTAAATCCGCTTTACCATTCCAGTACAGGTCAAACGAAAATACCAATGTATATCGTTACATAAGTCGAAAAAAATATGTAGTATGCAGGTAGTAATTGTTATAAGTACATAATATTATATTCATATTTACTATTCCTGAACATCTATTAGGTACTTCAAAGAAAAATAGCAGTGCATAACGTTACGAAAGTGAAATACATACTATATGTAGGTATCTAGTAATATCATTCAAGTGCTCACGAAACTACCCCTTTAGCTTTGTAGCCATTACGGTATTGTCTTTAGGCATTTGGCGGATATTCACAAATTCACAATAGACGACTCTGAGCTGCATGTAGAAACACATCATCACTACATACCTAGTATAAAACAAAGTCGCTTTCTCTGTCCCTATGTCCCTTTGTATGCTTAAATCTTTAAAACTACGCAACGGATTTTGATGCGGTTTTTTAATAGATAGAGTGATTCAAGAGGAAGGTTTTAGTATATAATTTATTAGGTTTTAGACAAAGCGGGCGAAGCCGCGGGCGGTAAGCTAGTACATAATATATTCAAGTTTCCGTGAACTACACGGAAGATGTGAATATTCAAAGGTTAAATCTAAATTCTAATGGGCATATTCGTTTAATTTATTATTATCTATGCACACTATGTCGAAAAGATTTTTATAATACGAAATTGTTAAAGTGAAACTTTTATTACATCGTCTCAAACTTTTTGGTCTGTGTAGCGCATGTCGCGTGTATCGCGGCTGCCGAGTAGGTATACCTACTCGGCAGCCGACCGTCACGCGACATGCGCTACACAAAGCAGTGTTCGGAACCGTTCGAACAGTTTCACTTTTACCGTGGTTTCATAAAACCACACAACATTTTTTCTTTTGTTTATTTATTTTTCTAGTAAATCCGGATGCACTCTGACATGGCTGGAATTATTATAATGGAACCTTCACTGGAAGATAGCTGAATGTTAAGAGGAAAAACTGTAGCTGCATTATCTTGGAAAAACAATTAGGGTTATTCGCGAAACTCCTATTCATCGAGGACGAAGTCACGGTCATGACCTAGTTTCATATAGGTACCTAATATCTATTAAGTACAAGTATATAATAGGTAGTGATACGTTAATCGTACCTATATTTTTTACCGCAATATATTGTAACATACCTATCCATTGAAGTGTGTAACTAACGCAGTAGTACAAAATTGAACAAATAAGTACGTGCATTTTAACAAAGTAGCATTATTTGGCTTAATTATTGTTTTAAATCATGTTTAAATCATAATAATTACTGAATAATTTGGCGTCGAATCGTTTTAATCTTATCTGAAATTCGTTAATGAAGAAATCTTGGATGGCATTGGTTCATGTATCAGTGTGTATCGATAAATTTGAAATCAAATTTCATAATAATATACGAGATAGGGTAAAATTCCACAGAAAGAACTGCAAACAAATTATATTAAGTTAAATAAATTCAAAAAACTTGTTATTTTCGTATACAATGGTGACAAAAACCTCATTTCAATGATTTTACTCAAGTATTTAAATTTTTTTGCCCATCGGAGGTCTCGATGTATGTAAAATTATATGACGTTAGTAACTCGTTATGTTTTATCCTACCACTTTAAATAATATGCAAGGAAACAAATATTCATCTTTCATGCAAAAACGACTGATTAGATCGGGATAAAATTTGCCATACAAATAGTTTCCTAAACACTTTTCAAAATTAGCCTGATCGAAGCGGATATTAAAAATAATTAAAAATATTAAAATCCTTTCAGTCGTTCTTGAATTATAAATTGTATAACTAACATAAACTTTTTTCTTATTATAATAAGAAAAAAACATAAAAATGTATTTTAGGGGACCAACATTTTTTACTGTCAATCTATACTGACTAAAATTTAATAGTTTCGTAAACGGCGTACCTTCTTAAGTAACATGGAGTAGGTACATAAAGAAGCTTGAGAAAGTTGTCGGCCAAGTGGATACTTAGATATATATTATGTCAACATTCCTACTCGAAATATAATTATTTAAATATGTTCACAATAAAAACTTATGATGGATTTAAAACTATTTTTTTTTAATTTAACAATAATATGTGTGTGAAACAAATGTGGCAATGGCCGTTTTAAATTGTATGGTCAATAAATGAAATCTTCACACTCTTGTATAATTTATTGTATGTAAATTTTAATAAAACTCAAAAAACAACGATCCCGAATTCAATCAGCTTATTCATGTTGGGAATACCCATGGGCCATGACCATGACCAGTCTGGGTGTTGTGAAATTTAAGATAATTTAATTATAATGAGAATCATTTTCATCCAAAGAGTTACCATTAACTAATGAAAATAATAACAATCACCGTTTATATAATATTATCCGTAGCATTAAGAAGGAATAATCCCCATGTTTTGGAAGGCCTTGCGAAGGAGCAATAGATGCGTTAAACTTTAGACTTAGGTAGATATATGAAAATGTTCCTATTATGTATTAATTTTTTGGATTAAAATTTTATAGCACCATTATTAATACCTTTACCACGCATACCACATAAATGCCACACACGCATCATTCAATATCACCAAAGTCCACACGACATTATAAGAACGGAAGTGTCAACTTTAAAAACTATTAAAATACGCCAAACCACTTAGTAACAAGGTCTTTGTATCAAATTTCCTCAGTATTTAACGAATCACTGCTCAGATACGGCAGTTAAGGGCAGATGGTCAAGGAAGTCACTCAAGGGTGTTAAACTGGTACGGTGACCCCATACGGTTCTTCACCCTTATGACTAACATATGGACAAAGTGAATTTGAAAATAACGTGTTTATAGAGTAATTTGCGACCTGTTTCTAATAAGTACCTATCTAAATAGGTATTAAGCGTAAAATACATGATTTACAAATGCACACCTACTAGAAAAAACCTTGATATTACTGAATTTTTGTGCCATATTAAATCGATATACCTACGGAAATTTCCACACAACGTTCGTCGTTCATCCCCAAATGTATTTCTTTACGAAAATAATTTATTGGTAATATTTTTTTAGGTAAATATATGAGACTACGCCGCGCAGCCATGTTTCTTAATAAAAAAAAGTTTATTGACATTTCCAAGTACAACGGTCTTAGATGTTTGACTGGCATATGCTAATTTAATATTAGCACATATTTACCGTTCTGTAGATAAACACATTATGACATGTATAAACAGCTAAATAATATATTATTGCCTATCCAATTGTTTTTAAAGAAAACAACGAACTACGTATAATATGTTTATAATTTTTTAGATTGCACAAGGAAAACAATCACTACATAGTATAAAACAAAGTCGCTTTCCCTGTCCCTATGTCCCTATGTCCCTATGTCCCTTTGTACGCTTAAATCTTTGAAACTACGCAACGGATTTTGATGCGGTTTTTTTTAATAGATAGAGTTATTCAAGAGGAAGGTTTATATGTATAATAACATCCATTAAATAGTGGAGAAGTACTGTTATTTTTGAGGTTTCTAATGTGATGTCGTAAAAAATTACATTGTTTACGCTTATATTGCAAACGCAGGCTGAACCCTACGAGTTTTATCAAAATAATGTACTAAGTATTATACACATTGAAAAGGTCTACAGAAAAGTCCGCGATGGTATATGTCTATCTCTTATGGATAACCCACAATAATATTTTTTTGTCATTTACTTTTTACGACAAATAATAGCTAATTTTCGAAGCGATTTTCACCAATACAGCATTAATCCTTAACCAATTAAATACCTTGAATACATTATTCATTTAATATAGATCTATATGGCACTTTACACCGTATGATTTAAGTGAATATTTTGAAGATATTACAGATTTAAAAATTGCGGGACGTAGCGTTTGCGGCGGTACCGGCCGGCCGGGCCGCTATGTTTTTATATACAACGTTCACAGTTTTTCTGTAGTGTATTTAGTATCAGCATTGCACCCGTGCGAAGCTGGGGCGGGTCGCTAGTATACATATAAACAATCTTTATAAGACTGACCTTATTCATCTGCAACATACGTTGAAAACCATAGAGAGAGAATATCAATTTATTTCAGTCGGACAATTGAAGAATCAAAAAAGTTTGGAAAATCCAAAAGTGCACGACTCATAATGCTCATTTAATTATGAAATAAAAAAAATAAAAAAAAACTCATTGTAGTTTTCGTTTTTTATTAATTGCAATTAAACGACACTGAATTAATTAATCATTCGCATTCAGTGACCTACAATCGTCGATTAGAATATTTAAAAAAAAAATTCAACTCAAATGATGGATTTTTTCACAAGTTATAGTGTTTTCAGGTTTCACACATGACGGACAGGAAAATTTTTTGACCTATTTCGGTGTTTTTTTCCAATTCTATTGAAGTAAATCCATTTTTAAAAAGTATGGGATTAATCTCCATTAAATTATCTCGACAATAGTATGCAAAATATCTTGATTCCGTGAACTAACAAGGCTATAATAATAAGAATAGCTGCAAAAATGAGGCGAAAAAAATTTTTCGATCGTAAAGCACTCTCTGATGCTTCGCATCATGAGTCGTGCAATTTTTTATTGTACATTCTTAATAAAGTACCGTAGGTGACTTAAGTAAAAGGATCATAATATTATCACATTTTATGGACCAGACTGAGAATCAGCGCTGTTGCTTTCTCATTTCTTACGATTCAAACAGCATCGCCGAGTTTGGACCCTTTGATTCATATTGCACGCCTCATAAGCGAAGCGTTGAGGTGGGTACTACTGTCACTTCGCGCAAAACATCTGATTTTTCAAACTTAAAATGTCTTTATGTATCATACATTGCACTTGTAAGATAATACATACACACATATTAAGAAAAAACACTATTTTTAACATTCATGATATTTTTGATGTCATTTTTGTTATTTAAACTAGTTAAAAAACAGTTTAAAAAAGTTCTGTCTTGGACGTCTGTGTGTCTGTATGTGCGGATCCTTTTTCTTGTTAACACGATAGCGACCGAAATACTTTACTAATCGAGTCTTTTTTTTTTCTCTTACGCTTGAGTATGCTCAGGAATAGAACCCTTTCATTTTTCAGGGTCTGATTCGATGTGGTTTAATTGTTATTAAATAAACAAAAATAATAATTAGTAAATATTTATTTAAAAAAAATTATGAGACGTGCACTTTTGGATTTTCCAAATTATTTTATATTTTTTTTCTGTTCTATGTACCTAAAGGTTAAGTAGATTTTAAGTCCTTATATCATAAAAATGTACATTTATAAAAAAGAGAAAAAAAATATACAAATATATCGTTATTTATTCAATGACCCCAAATGCCGGTCATGGCGCCTCATTTTTAGCAATTAACAATTTATTATTTCTACAATTTAGCATTTTGATTACAACAAACGTATGAACAAAAGGTATTATTTTACAATGAACGAACCGTTAGTTAGGTAGTTATAAGAACAGGAACCTTCTTCAGAATACTTGTAATGTAAACATTGCCTAAGCAAAGCATTGAAGCATAGCATTATATAACAACAATTTATAAATGTAGGTTTCAAAATATTTACCACAAGACCTTCTTTGTTCGGAAGGTTTCTTTAAAATTTATATAGTTATAAATTATAATCATAATTCATAGGTCTAATAATATATGTAGCTATTTTCTAATACATGTTGTCAACAACTAGTGTCCGACCGAAACTGGTTTCCAGGCCGAAACCGAAACCGAAACCGAATGTTCGGCCGTGGCACAGTGTAAGGAAATCGCAATCTAGCGGGATTTAATTCTGATGATACGGAAATTATTAAGTTTGATTGAAATAAGTTATAATAAGTGTTTTTATAGTTAGTAAAACACTTTCAGGCGAAAAAGTTGTTTTTAACCAAATCACATTTTTTTCTAAAAAAAACGACTCCGATGACGATGGCATGTAGTCGATTTAACTTCAATTTGTTGGCATAATGCTCTCAACAAACCCTTGATTTTATTTTTATAAAATCCATAATAAGTTACACGAGGATAATAACACATAAAAAATGAAAAAACTTCGTCAAATTGATTACTATTAGATGATCAAATTTCGAAAATTAGCATTTTCGTTATTTCGATAGCCATGCTGAAAATTGAAAAAAAATGTATGGGTGCCGCAAAAAAGCGCAAAATTTTTGAGTTGCATCAGTTAGTTTAAATCATCAGCTTTACTGTGATGGTATACACTTTGCTATATTATGCTATATAATGTGTTTTCGGGTCTAATGAATTTAAAATCTAAATAAATCGAAGTATATTTCGTGTCCTAACAGAAATGGTTGGTTTTGCCTATTATTGCTTATCATAAATCAAACAAAATGTGTATGTACTTACGTATTAAACACTAACACTATAATAAATAAAGTAAAAAATACTATTTACTTAATAATCGCTTCGTAATAAGTAAACGGAATTGGCACAAATTAACACTGGAAAACACGCAGTGAGTGTGACTCCGTTTTGCTGCCGATATAAACATTTTTCATATTAACGTTGTACCTTCCTACATAAGAAAAAAATAAGCTGTCCTATTAAGTAGTAGCTAAGGAATAAATAGACATCAATAAATGCTAGATAAATCAAAGTTCAAATTTTGAATTAAATCCCGCTAGATTGCGATTTCCTTACACTGTGCGTGGCTTCAGTTTCGGCCGAAACCGAAACCGAAACCGAAACTCACGTGGTCAAGTATGAAATTTCTAAAAATACTGAACTTTGGTGCATTTTACCTATTATTTTGCCTTAATTAGGGAATGAAATGAAAACACATTATATTAAATTTGTTGTAATCATTTATCTATAATATAAAAATGAATCGCAAAATGTGTTGGTAAGCGCATAACTCGAGAACGGCTGAACCTATTTCGATAATTCTTTTTTTATTATATTCCTTGAAGTACGAGGATGGTTTTTATGTAGAGAAAACGTAAATATGTACCACGGGCGAAGCCGGGGCGGACTGCTAGTTTAATATAAAATAAAAAAATAATATTTTTAAAATATTAATAATAACAATTTTAACCCAGATAAGCCTGAAACTAAAATTTTCTGAAAATTTTGAAAAAAGTTACATTATTTAGTTTATTAGATCTTATGCAACATAAAAAAAATTATGAAAAAAAAATTAAGTGTAAGGCTTTCAGGGAAACAGCCGTCCTATATGTAGGACAGTAGGATAATAAGAGGAAATAAAAGACCATTTATGACAAAACATAATTTAATCAAAAAGTGTAGTTTATTAGATAACTATTGATTATATTACCCATTGTTATATGTAATTTACTAGATTAATACTATTTATGAATGATATGTTTAAAAACACTTGACACACACTCCAACATCCATAAAACATACCCTAACAGTGTAGCACCAACCCAAGCTTTGAACGCGTACCTAATAGGTTTACCTTTTATGTGCTGTTTGCAGCCATGTCTACCATAGTAGGGGATCATGGCCTCATCTACACTGTAATGCTCTTCAAGAGGAGAAAACTCTAAGAACTTTTTATTTAGAAGTGTAACTAGGGGGCGTACTTTTGTGTATTTGTCTTGCAAATCCAGATTTTCATTGACATGAAGGTGGCGAAAAATAAAGTCAAATCTATCCCTAGTCATAACCGAGCTGATCAATTCATTCTTTGTATCAGGGGAGTTTTCCCAATACATTCTTCTACGGGAGAGCCATGAATAACAACTAACCAACAATATGCCGATGAAACATTTCATATCTTCAGTGGTTATGTCTCCAGGCAAATTCTTTTTGACAGCATATTTATTGCTCTCTGACACCAACAACGAAATAACATCTTCATCTAAGAAGTTTTCAAACCACTCAATTGGGCGCTTATCTTGGCAAGCGCCTTGAACATCTGGCCAATTCACGGGATTTTTTTCCAAGTCCCGTTTTCTCCATGCGTAGGTACGCCTACGTTTAGTTCGACCTGTAGAATCAGAAGGTTCTTCTTCTGTATCACTCACCATAACCTGCCCTTGAATCATTACTTCAGCCGGTTGAAGCAGAATGTTTCGTGGCAAATTATTCAAAGTTACATTATCTTCTTCACCCGAATCTTCGTCAGTGAGACAGTCAGGATCAACAGGAGGAGGTAGAATACATATCAGTTGTTCTCTATAATCTTCTTCATTATCAGAAACATTTTCTAAAGCATCTAAAATTTCATGCGCAGCTAACGGTCTGTATAGAAAAAGTTGTATTATTGTACTAAAATCATGTATATTATCCTACTGTCCTATATATAGTACGCTAGTATTTGTAACAAGTTATACGTAATTTATTTATATTATTTTGCTAGAATATTTATTTAGTACAAAAGTTAAGGTTATCAACTAGATATTAACACAGAAAAAAACAACTCACGAGTAAAATATAACTTTTTATACATACCTGTCATTTGCCATGTCTGCAACGCACTTTTATTACACACTTATAAGGTAAAATATAAGGTAAAAACTGTTAAAATAACTGTCTTTTTATTTTTTCTAATAAAGCTGACACGTTTCTTACTGCAAATCATAAGACTAAATAATCTTAGATAAAGAGGGTATTCTGATATTTTTTTTTATTTCTACTGTCCTAAATATAGGACAGTAGGCTTATCTGGGTTAATTTTAATTATTTTTTCAAATTAAGTTCTCGGTAAAACAGTCATCTAAATCAAATCAGTAGATAATTGTTACTGTTACTTTAAATACTAAGTTTTGGTATTTTGAGATCTTTCTCTTTATTAAAGAGTCTTTAATACTTTGGATTGGTATTTGTACTTAGAAGAATAATCAGTCTCTTTTAGGTGCCTCTTATATAAAAATAATAATTATTAATTACTATTACCTACACCCAGTTCCAATCTCAACATAGATAATCAAAAATTGTTTCCACCAGCGTGGGTCAACCAACGCTTTGACAGCGTCCGTCAAAGCGTTGCCGAGGAAAACGAAGTTAGGCGAGCGTGAACGTGTGTGAACTAAGTTCACTGAACTTGCGAAATAAGTTTCGGTTTCGGCAAAAGTTTCGGCTGATTTTGGCCGAAACCGAAACTGCGGCCGAAACTTGATTTTTGGCCGAAACTCGGCCGAAACCGAAAGTTCGGTCGGACACTATCAACAACATAATAAATTAAATATTGCAATACGTATTATATGCAAAATGTATGCCTATTAAGCGGTATTTACTTAGGTGTCGATATACAATATCCTCTTTGTATCTATTATATAATTTCTTGTATTAAATGTTGTAATTTTACATATTTAAATAAGTACCTATGATAAATGACAACGATAAAACATGTTATATGAAACTAGAATCGAAATTAGTCAAATCGTTGTTTTTATTCTATAGCATAATTATTTTAGGTGTAGCTTGTTCTTCCAGAAAAACTTTACCATTTTACATAAAGAGAGATTTCCTAATATTTTCAGCTTTAGCAGATATTTTCCATGAGACAGACAAAGCATAGAAGGTACCAAATGTAAAACAAATAGCCTATTACCTAACATAAATACAGGTTGTTTTAAATTATAACCCGTTTAGAGCGTCGTTTATCCATCAACTTACATATGACAATTAAAAAGAAAAACAATTAATACCCTCATAAAAACAACACGTTTCCAGAGTTCGTGATCGAAGAAAGAATTTTATCGCAATTCGCAACGAATTATATAAATGATAAGGAGTTATTTCTACCTTGATATAATATGCACATCACCTGCATATATACCGTAGTGTAATTTTCCAATAAAGATCAGTCACCGTTCATCAAGCCTCCCCCTTAGTTAAATAATCTATACGAATATTATAAAGCTGAACAGTTTCAATGTATTATTCAATGTACTAATCTCGGGAACTACGACGATTTTCAAAAATCTTTCAGTGTTAGATAGTCCATTTATCGAGGAAGGTTATAGGTTATGTATCATCACGCTAAGACCAATAGAAGCGAAACAATGCGAGTAAACCCACAGTTAATGCTTCTATATTAAATACTAGCTGCTCCGCGCGGTTTCACCCCCGTGGCTCCACTCCTGTTGGTCGTAGCGTGATGATATATACCCTATAACCTTCCTCGATAAATGAGCTATCTAAAACCGAAAGAATTTTTCAAATCGGACCAGTAGTTCCCGAGATTAGCGCGTTCAAACAAACAAATAAACAAACTCTTCAGCTTTATAATATTAGTATAGACTATAGATTAAAGAAATCTACGAACAAGATAGAAACAAAAATTGTTGTAGGCAATTTCGTATAGCAATAAATAATAATCAAACTTCCGTTCATGAAATAACCGCTGATTCACGGTTCAAGGAATAGAGTAATATTACCTAATTGCATATTAGTTACGTATGAAATTTGACGCTATTTTTTGTAGTTTTAAGTTTTAACCAGTACACTGCACTACACATATCTACTATGAAGAGTCAAGTAATTAAAGATGAGAGACTGAAAGAATCAATTCGACACAAATCTTTGTTTTAAATGTAATAATATTTAACTTCTTGTTTAAAAATGTCTCTCTTTACAGGCTCCAGACTGTATCAATTTTTAAGGGATTATAACCGGCTATCTATCGAGTAATTTGGCTACTCGAAAAAAGTAACAAGTAGGTACTAGGTAGGGTAAAAAACTTGCGATGGTCAGCTTGTATAGGGATTTTTTTTGTTATTTTTTCTTCAATTATTTTTTGGTGTAAAACACGATATTAATTTACAAATACAAATTGGGGTTTTTTTGCTTGTTTTTCTTGTTAACATTACCATAATTAATTTTTGCTATAAATATAAAATAGTAGTGAAGTCCCATGTCCTCTAGTGGGGTAAGGGGCAGATGCTTTATACATCTGTTTCACTGATCGATTTTCTTTAGGGACAAGTACGTGATCAGCCTTCTATGTCCTACCAGACCGAGACATTTTTTTTTCTTCGTCTCCACCGCAATCGAACCCAGGACCCCTCGGTGCTACGCTCACACGTCAACCACTGTAGGTACTGTGTAGAAGGCGGTCAAATAAAATAGTAGTACTAAGTCTTAATTCATTTATCATAATATCTTAACGATTGCCGCCTTGCCGATCTTTTCGTAATAATGAAAACAAATAATTGTTTTCTTTACAATTTGAACTTCCGGTAGATTTATCATTCCATTGTTTCATTTATTAAATTATAATTTACATTAATGACAATGTTTTGGTAATAATTCAATGCATGAATAATTTGATATAGACAATCCATTTACAATTTTA